>PVJO010001059.1:0-190871 GCA_004026905.1 Hystrix cristata
AAAAAAAAAAAAACATCCCGTGATATGTAAAGTTACATTTTTCACATTCTGGGGAATAAAATGTTGCGGGCATTTGTGGTGTCATTATTCTGCTTGCCAGAACAATATGCTTAATAAATGTGACTATTACCATTATCATGATGATTACTAGTCTATTAACATCAAAACGGCCATACACTTATAGAGTCTTACAGTTTAGGTATTATTTAATGATGCTGCCCTAAACATTCCTCAGATGAGGAATAAGAGACCAAGGGACATGAACTGATTTGCACAAGGCCATGTAGCCAGTAGAGGTGATTTTGTACCATTTCACAGTTCCTGATACAACACAGTACTTTTCCTGTATTATGATGCCAACCATAGTGATATAAAATATATAACTAACACTTAAAAACTAATCTAAAATTTAGTTGTAAAGAAAATTAAAAATATCAAACTAATTTGCACAATCAAGAATATAAAAAATCAAAATAATATTTTTTACATTATATAGAAATTATCTTAAAGATCTATTATAGCAAATGCTTATAATTCCTAAACTACATTAAAATCACAACAGAATTTAAGTTCAGAGAAAGTGATCTGTGTGAACAGAACTATTGTGTCTCTGTGCTTCTTGTTTCCCTTGATTTCTCATTCCTTTCATTTTTTCCATAGTTCTAAATGAATATTCTGTTCAACAGAGAAAATCAACATTCCAAGATGAAAACAACTTATTTAATTTCTAATTTATGAAAGTATTACATTGCTAACCTAGTTTTAGGTTTTTTTCTTCTTCTTAAGGTTTCCATACTGATTCAAATGAGCTACCCACCAAATTTTTTGAAATATGCTGGCTTACATTTTGAAAATCCTGCTAAACAGAAATGAGAACAAACTAATGCTATTTTACAAGTCTAAAATAACGTAACCCAATAGTTGTATTTTATCTATTTAGACAAACATTTTAAAATAATCTTGCCAAAATACTTGCTATAACATACAGAAATGAAAGTTACAATAAGAAATTCTATGCAAATTATATCTTATTCCCCAAATAATCTTATGAATTATCTCTACTTTTTAGTTGTTCCTTCCAGAAAACTATAAAGATTGCTAGACACTTGGTGCATAACAATCTTCAATTCAAATAATGGGAAACAATGATAGAATAGTTCTATTAATAGTCAAACGAATGACTCCTAGTCCTTTTTCCTTTTTTGTAAATTCTATATCCCTCTTTAAGACCTTACAAAAAGAGGTTTCTTCAACAGATGAACTAGATCTGATTAAAGCCTATTCAGCAATGAATTTAACTATTTGAAATTTTGCATATTTTCAAATTTAACTTTATGTAAATAGAATATTTAGAAATCAAATCCTAAATCCTAATCTATATATTACTGTCTTCTGAATTATTCTCCTCAAATTACACACACACACACACACACACACACACACACACGGAGTCATTTCTCAAATACTGTACCAGCAGAGAACATACAGGAAATAAAGATAACAGGACACAAGTGTGTTCTTAAGAAAGAACAATACTTCTATGTCCATTTCAAAGGTACTCCAAGCTAAGAGCACATAGTGTCATCAAGCAAACCTAAACAGATATTTTTATTTATGATTTCTTTTGTTCGGCTAAAACAATCTGAACCAAAACAGTCACTTGACATCACTCTCCTAGTACAAGCCAACAAGTGGATGTCTGTGAAAGGGTAGGGACAGAAGAGGCTCAAATCACTGGCATTTAGAAAATGTGAGATAATAAAACTTGTCTATAATGCCTAAATAAGGAAGGCACTTACAAGCTAGAAATTTTCAATAAAGAAAACTTTTGAAAGACAGGCCACTTACAGCCTAAGATGTAATATATTTTGGAGCCTCACTTCTCTAAGCTCCTTAGTTACTTTGCAAAGTAAACAAAATATTTTAAAATGTACACTGGAGTCAGATGTGAGTGGTAGGAACTGATAGCACCAACACTAAATCTATTTTCTAAAGTGTTATTGGCATGACTGGAATGTGAAAAATAGCACAGGTGAAAGTCAGTAAATGGTGATCCAGGAGAGTGGGTTCAAGTGATATATGGGGGAAAAAAAAAGCTAAGTTTTATCTTTAACAGTAATAACCTTTTTCTCTATGCTTCTCTATGCCAGCACAGTGTTCAGTGAATGTAGTTCATGCTCACTATAATAAAATAGATTAAAATATGCCTAAAGGCAAAATAAATAGATTTACATTGACACCTCCTTTATACATATATTTTCCTATGTGATAACATGTTCCGGCTGAGAAAATTTTTGAAACACCTAAAATACACCCATTTAATTATAGGATTATATTAACAAAAATGCTTTGACATTTTAGGCAGCAATTTTTCTAAAAGGCACTGAACACTCCACTGATTTATCCATGTATTGAGTGTAATCTATCCTATTTTGATGATACGGGGTCATAACTATTGTTCTGCATTTAAGAGAATGAACCTCCTAATACCAGAGCTAGTTCTGGATGAAAAGCACTGACAACACTGCCAAAAGTCTGACATATAAACAAAATCATACAAGGATTTGCTTCTTTTAAGCTTAAGCCATTGTAATGGTTAGGTTTAATTGTCAACTTGATTGTTATGGAAGCCACCTGGGTGATTGGTAAAACACTTCTGGGTGTGCCTGTGTGGGTGATGAAGGGATCATACTGGATACTGTATCTGGTCACTGACACTTTCCTGTCTGGCACACTTTCTAACTTGTTCTGCTTCTGGCCAGCATGAGATGAACAGCATTCCCTTGCTGTGCCCTTCCACCCTGATATTTCTGTTTTGGAGCCAGTAGCCATGGACTGAACCCTCTGAAACTAAGAGCCAAATTAACCTCTCTTTCTTAAAACAGTAGGTTTCAGGTGTTTTGCCCCAGTGATGGGAAAGCTGAATAATATAGCCCTCTGAACACAGTATATAGTTGGATATGAAACAAAATGGTAATAGTGACAGCACATGTGAGCTTTGAGAAATAAAAGGCTCAGCCTCCCACCTCCAAGGACTACTGAATCAGAATGCTGACAATATCAACAGATATTGTCAATATCAACAGAGGCACTGATGTGAAACATAATACTCTCCAGCAGAAGGCTCTTCAGTGATGGACTTTCATTCCTTAAAAAATTAGGGTTTTATGTCTTAGATCACACCTTTCTCTTTAATAGTCTTCTGTCTCCTTTCATAGAATGTCTTCATTATATAACACCCATAGTAAGAAGTCTTTTGTTTTTTAATGAAACATCATGGTTTAACAAGTTTGGTGTAGACAAGAGATTATTCAACTAGTCTTGAATTGTGAGTTTTTAAATCATCAAAGGACATTATAGATCATCCAGGTTCAATCTAATCCCTTAATTGTGCTAAAGAGAAAACTGGGGTCCAGATATATGAAGTGATTTATTTGCCACATTAATCATGCACCAATATGCCATATTCTAGCTAAAGCACAGGCCAGCATATTCGTTCAGTCACACAATTGTTTTACTGTGTTTTTTGGTTAAATTCATGGGCTAGCTCTTTTACTATGTTAGTGTAAATACTGGTTAGTGGATTTATTCTCCCTTAGATTCCTCTCAAAATGTTATCAGACCTGTAGTAAGATTCTCATTGAGTTATACCTTACATTTAGTTCCATTTCTACTACTTGACCTGTGTTGAAGTTTAATTGATTTCCCACGGAGCTCTCCAGGTCACCATTTCTGCTGGACCTTTTTATTGAAGGCACTCTTCAAATCCTTTGATTATCCTTGGCTCAATCTAGGAACTCTTTTTCACCTAGCAACTTAGTCTTTTCCCAGTGCATCAATAAGTCTCCTGAGCTAGATTTGCTTTCTAATGCTAAGTCTTTATATTCTTATATCTGGGATAAAGCTAAAGAACTCAACTCTGTCTGCTACTCTCTCTGTTTCTATACTTAGTCCTAAGAAGTAGTACTGGTATTAGTTATGAGAAAAGTATGATTGCTATGATGTATGGTGAAAGAAACAAATACTCGAGATCTCTCTGTTCAGTTCTTGTCTCAGGACCTCTTAGATTCTCTAAGTTACTTCCTGCCTTTGCATTGTTTTCCTCTGTTCCTCCTTTATAGCTGGCAGAGGAACATAGGGATAGCAAAATGAAATCTTCTTCATAAAGGCCAACTTCATATACTAGGAAGAAGAAACATGGAGTAGGCTTCACAAATTTGATTTTAATCAAAACCTTTATTAGATGTACAGACTATAAACCAGAAGTTCAAGTTCGGTGCAACTAGCCAAAGACAAACTCTACCTAAGAATTTAAGAATAAGCACTAATTTGTAATAAAAATCATTAGTTTCCTTGGAATCTTACTTGGGCATAATGCTCTGTAAGAATCTGGGAGGTAGATATGACTAAAAGGAATTGAATGGGAGGAGTCCTTCTTATCAAAAATAATGGGCCCCAGAAATTTTTGCATGGTTATATATTTTTCTAAAACTGGTTATTCTACCTACAAAATTCATGACTCTTGAATCTTAGCTGTTTTCCCAAATGAAAGCTTTCCTTTTTTAGGGCTTACAGATAAAACTTTTGCAAAACTAGGCAAAAATTCTCTTCCTTCACTGGTAACCTATTTTGAATGTGAGCCTAGCAGAACAACTGAATGAATAAATAAATATGTCCTATGCTCTGTTTATAGAGATAGTGCAGGAATAATTCACTGTTAAAAATAACCTAATTTTGAATGCAAGTGTTTATTTTCAAAATATAATTCATACATTTTAAAGTTAGATCTTATGCTAACCAATTTGAAAATTAATATTAAAAATAAATAGAAGCTATTTCTTGAGGCAAACTTTTCACATATATTTTTAGGTATGCCTATGGATTGGTTAACTATCAGAAACTCACCTTCCTAAGTGTCCCCCATTTAGTGAATAAATTTAAAATGCATCTACTTCTAAGGTAATTTACAAAGTAAACAATGCAATCAATTATATCAGGTGCAGGCTTACTAAGACGAATAAGATGAGAATTTAAAATGATGTAGAACACGTATTCCCTTTATTAAAAACAAACTTTACTTCTACTTAATGTGGATTTAGTGCAGCTGAAAAATTCAAATTTACATAAGCATATTTACTACACAGAAAATCTATAGGTGATATATTAAGATAAATTTGTATAATTTTACTTATGAACATAATGCCAAAGTTTTCTGTTGGTTACAATCACATGGCAAAGTGTACGTAAAATGTATATTTGGGGGGCTGGGGATTTAGCTCAGTGGTATGCTCTCCTAGTGAGTGCAAGGCCCTGAGTTCGATCCCCAGCACCCTCCAAATCTATATTTGAGGAAATTTCCTCTTAATTGGAGTAAGTGCTTTAGTATTTAAATCAAAGTTCACCATTTCCTAAAACTGCGTGACCACTAGATAACAGTATGTTTTTAATAATTGGTAACGTAATATTGTAAGAAAAGTGATTTTTCTTTGTTAATGTTAAGCTATCTCATCTTTATATAGAATTACTGTTTCTTGTGTTATTTGGTTTTCATGTTTCTTTCACTTCCCTTTGTAGTATTGGTCTGTTACTGTTTTCTAAGAGATCATGTGTGCTTCAGTATGTAAAGATTTTTATCATGCACTGACATTGTGAAATACTTTGTGTTTTCTTTTTACTTTGGTGTTTTATTTTTGGTTGCACAGAAGTTACGTTTTGGAATACAATCATGTTCTAACTGGGGATTTAGCTCAGTGATTAGAGTGCTTGCCTTGCAAGCACAAGGCCCTGAGTTCGATTCCCAGCACCAAAAAAAAAAAAAAAAATCATGTTCTATCATTTTAAAAAAAATGTGGACTTAGTCATGCAATTTTCTCTCTACTCTCTCCTTCTTTAAGAATTACTGAATTTATAGTTAAGAATAGTATGAAGACATGACTGAAGTTCTTTGAATCCCCTTTGGGAGGCATAAAATATAATGGGCTTTATAAACTACTATAATAGTTTTATTCAGAGAGCAGCAATTTATGTGAAAATTCAGTAAGTGCTGTAACACCTCTACCAGCTGAGTACAGTAGGCATTCTCTATGCATGAAAGCAATTTTTAAAAATCAAGCTGAGCTTTGTAAGTATCTTATCACTATATTAAGATCTCCACTCAATAAACTGGACTGGTGTCTGTCCCAGTAGGACCATCACTGTAATGACCCCCCAGTGGGATGCTGTTCTATGAAACATGGGAGGATCAATGCCTTCATTTGAAAACACTAAATTTAGAGAGACTCAAATTTACTAAAAATAGATTAACCCTTTTAATGATTTAGTTAAAAGTTACTGACACAAATGTTTAATCTCACGAGTTCTGTAGACAATAAGTATGCAATATAAAATCTGATCTCATTTTTTGACGATTGGTAAGTCATTAAGAAGAATAAGTCTTTGCTCACTCTCATTTTAAGGATTCTTCTTGATAAATTGATATAATTTGTTCTGATCTCTATAGACAAGTCACAGCTTAACTTTGCGTGACATTCCTTTGACTCGTTATAAATTTGTGCTTTTCTAAAAAAGTCATTGCAAGTCATTAAATTAACATTTACCATTGAGCACTCTGTGATAAATACCATGTTTAAAAATACGAAGTAGCCCCTTTGGATGGAACAATAAGCACTTAGAGGTAATTTCATATTGATTAAACTAAAACCAAGGTTAGTAAATATATAATTTCATTAATATCATGATTGTCATATAATAGCAGAGACAGCAGATCTATATTACATATTTATTGAATGAATAAATGGCTAAGTGATATAACTTTATCACCTCTAAGTCTTTTCTTTCTTTCTTTCTTTTTTTTTTTTTTTTTTGGTACCGGAAATCGAACTCAGGGCCTCATGCTTGCGAGGCAAACACTCTAAGCACTGAGCTAAATCCCCAGCCCAATCTTTTTTTTTTTCTTTTGTGATGCTGAGAGGATCCAACTTAAAGCTTCACATATGCCAGCCAAACATGACCACTGAGCTATACTCCAATCCTAAGTGTGACATTTCTGTGCTAAGCTGTATTGATCTTTCTTGCTTGCTTGCTTGCTTTTCTGTCTTTTTCCCTTTCTTTCTTTCTTTCTTTCTTTCTTTCTTTCTTGCATTCTAGGAAGCAAATCCAATTTTTGTTGTTGTGGGTGTAGGCAGTGGACTTATTCTGTCAAACACACACACACACACACACACACACACACAGAGAGAGAAGGCCTGTCCATAGTCTCAAAAATAAATTAATTACCTACTAAGGTTTCTTTCAGGACAAAAATCATAAAATTTATTTCAAACATATATCAGTGCTATACTCGAGGCCAACACAAGGGCAATTTCTGACCAGGAACAGTCTGTTGTCTAAGTGTTCGTGCCAACACTGAGGATGCACCATGCACAGGATTCTTTTCATGCTGCATTAGAGATGCAAGACTTGGAACTGTCATAATATGTCTATTTTTATTTATATCCCTATATATAAAGGAGTATGTAGTTTATTTTAATAACTCAAGATTTGGTAGGTAAAAATTGGACGATGAAGATAAAAGGTTATTACACTTAAGTTTCAGGAAAAATATTTATGAGACTTTCTATTACTATTTCAGAATGTTTTCAAAATTTATACTATTTTAAAAAAGTCTTTTCTGGTTTTAATTTTGTTTATGAGCTTGATGAAAAATATTTTCTTTCTAAAGGTATGAGCATGTCCTGGTTCGCTAACTTCCCATTTGTTTCTCTGGCTGAGCAAAGCTTTCCTTCTAGGAGAATATATTCAAGACAGCTGTTTATTCCACATGTTTCTCCTGAAAGCATATTAACTTGGGCACCTGAGGATAATTAGTGTGATGTACAAATGGCTTTGGATGTTAATGATTCCTCTTCTTCTCTCTCTTGATCATCTTGACCCTAGTTTTAATATATACTAACATCCTTGGGTCTTCGTGGTACTGATGACACTCTGAAAGTCCTCCACGTTGACTTAGATTAAGAAAGTTTGAGTTTGGTAAATATTTTCAATTAACAGTATATAAATAAATAGATCATCTTGTCACATGGGGACATATATTATTAATATAGACTAGTAATAAAGTGACTTACTGTCATCGAGAATGATCCAGATTAAACAATTTTTCTTAAAGACCTTGGCACTGTAGATACAGTATGCCGTTCAGAAGAACCCAATGAAAGAAAATACCACCAGTCTCCTGATTGTAGATATTCCCAATTTGGTTTCCCAATTGTTACTATAATGAAAGTTATTCACTCAGTAGAGCAAAACAGCAATACTCTTTAACTTTCCCAGTTACCCTATTTCAATATTTTCTCATATGGTTGGTTTTCTTATATAAAATGTGAATTTACATATGGGGGCTACACTTTACCCAAGCTGTAGTTCAGAGAAATCATTCTGAAGAAGGAAAGGCTAGGTAATGAATAAATTTATTTAGTCATTTATAATCTAGGTTTTTTTAAATTATTAATCTCTTTATACTTGTGGCAAGTAGGAGACATTAGAAAGTTTTAGTGGTTTTCATAAACACCAGCTTGGCTTTCCTTCTCTCTGGTAGCCATTACTACATAGATTAACGTGGATACAGTTTTCCAAAGGGAACTCAGGTTTATGTCCTGCAGAATGAATGATTCTTAGAGAAAGACCTGACTCCAAATTTTAGTCATAAGTACTGAAAAAATAAACTAGCAAATTAAATTACTCCACAAACTTTGACATGAAAAACTTGAAAGAACAATGTAATTCAAATGGATCTTATGTTTTAATATAAGATATAGGCTGTACAAATATACTGATAAAGCTAGAGGACCAGTTAAAGAGTTCCAGCCTTTTTATGAGCCTTTTTATGCTTCAATTCTGGCCTGATCTCAACCATGTGGTAACATTCAAAACGAACAAGCTCTTCTGGTGGTTTGCACATGTTACCCTTGTTTTGGAAAAGACAAATCATACTACTAATAATGGTAATAATAATGATGATTCCGCTTTTCCTAATACATTTTTATTTTAAGAAGTTCTTCAGAATCTAGCAGTCTTTTTTCTATTGAAATATGAAGTAAATAGAAAGCTATCAAGCTTTAAGCAGGATTTCTAGATTCACTTTTTTTCACTTTCTTTCCATTTCGGTTTCTTTTCAGAGTAAATTACTCTGTAACTATGAAACTTGTTATTTAACATTGTTTACTCTTAAATTACCAGATATAATTTATTACTGAAGAAGCCTACAGATTTAATTCTTATTTTGAGGGTAAATGTATAAGCTATTAATCTTTCATATATTTATCTTGAAAATATTGGTCAAATAGCTCCTATAATATCTTTATGATTTTGTAAAGAAAATACTAAGAAGTATCTAAATGGATCCAGAGAAAGTGTAGGTTTATTTTGTCCAGCAAGAAAACCTTTTATAACTGAGGATGTAGCTCAGGGGTCGAGTGTTTGCCTAAAATGCAGAAGGCTTTGAGTTTGATTCCAGTCTTACACCAAAAGAAAAGAAAACCTCTCACTCCTAATAACGTGCCACTCTGTGTCTTAATTTACCCCTATTAATATGTGAAATTCAATAAACAAAAAACACTCCTCTATTTCAACTCTTTTTGCAAAAGGATCATTTAAAATCTGTAGTAGTCTTAGATTTATTTTTGAGAAGGGTAAGAGAAAGTCTAATTTATTTTCAATTTACTTATTTTTAAGTCTTTTTAGCGCTTAACATTACATCCTTAACTTGTTGACCTATCACTAGTGTTATGAATTTTCCATGCTTCAGAAAAGAAGAAAGCCATTACTTTCACTGGTGAAAAATGAAATTGCAGTTGTTTCTCAATAATGGAAAATGAACAGAATTAAGCTACAAATAATTTAAGATTGTTTTGGTTCCCCTTGCAATCAGTGAATAACATTTAAAAATAGATTTTGGTTTATAGTTAGGAGCACAGTTTTTGGTTTGGGAAAACAAAAATTTTTATGTCTTTTGTAAATGCTAAAACTAGTTGCATTTGTTTTTATTTTAGCTCTATTCAGCAATCTGAGTTCACCAATTTTCTTTTAACTTCCTGACTAAAAGACACATTCCACTTTTCACTCTCATGGCTGCTGCTGTTTCTTCATTTTATAAACAGCATAAGGGGAAAAAAAAATCAAAGCTTTTTAGGCCCCAAGGTTGTGCTACTTTCTGCCTCTCTGAAGGGTCAACAGAGAGGGCAATGAGAGGAGTTATGCACTGTCACAGCCTGAGCAAAATCTCATCAGTCAGACAATAGGATTTTGCTCTCTGGTGCCTTCTTTCCACCAGAGTGGAACAAAGGAAAGAATCCCCCCAAAAGCAATTCTGTCAAACCACTTTGTAAGACCAGGGAAACAAATGACAGTGCCTATCCCTCTAGTAAGCATTCTGCAGCATGAATACATTGTTCTCAGAAAATACATTTCATGTGACATTTTATTTCGTAAACTCAAGAGGTTTAAGGTAACAGCACACAAAAGTTTAAAAAGCTAAAGTAAACTTTCTTCTATGTATGGGGAGAAGTTCTCAACCTGACAAGATCATTTTTGCCCCATGTTAGCCTATCATGACCCTCCCCAATCCCAGATGAGTGCCATGCTGATGCCAGGCCCTGGGGGGATTTGGATCTGAGCTCCGTGATTTCCCATTAGGTCAAACATTCAGAATTCGACTCCTCTCAAATCACCTCTTAAGATGTGTTTCAGACTTCAAACACACACACACACACACACACGCACACGCACACGCACATACACACATGCACACATACGTTATTAAATCTCTTTTTAAAAATGTTTAAAAAATACTTAAAGTGCTTCAACAACTTAAGTGTAGATATAAGAAGTGCTAACATAAATGTCTCAAACTCCCAATATTAGAGTGGAGAAAGAGTAGAATAGAAATAATGGCCAAAGTTTCCACAACTAGGGGAAAGGCATAAATTTAAGGATTTAAGGAATTTAGCAAACTCAAGCAGTTTTAGCACAATAATGTCAGACCCAGGGGTATCACAGTCAAACTTATGAAATTCAACCCCCTCCCAAAAAATTTTGGAAGCAGGAGAAAACTGACCTATTACACAGAGAAGAATAAAGATGAAATTACTTGTCTCCTAGTTAGAAACAAAGCAAGAGGACAGTGAATCAACATCTTTAAAACATTGAAAGGAAAAATAATTTCAGGTATAATTATGTATTCAACAAAAAATACTCAACAGGATGAAATGCTAAAACTTGTTCTTCATTTGGGGGAAACTAATACTAACAGACTTCAAAACCTCAGAAAGCAATGAAGAACATTAAAAAGGTATATATGTGGATAAATGTAAAACATATTATTTCTTTTCAATTTCTCTAAAATTTAGAGGCACCTGAATGGGTTTTGACAGGGAAAATAAAATTGACAGGAACCATAGATGTTATGGATTTGGAGACTGAGAGGACCGTTCTGCAAACAAGGGTTCCCAGGTTTTTAGCTTGGACAACCAAACGGATGGTGATACCACTTACTGATCTGGGGAAGTTGGAAAAGGCACCTATCTGCAGAAGACAGTTTCTTGTCAGAATATACTGAATTTTAGTGAAGAAGCTATGAGAGGAAAACTTTAGTTGTACAGCTCAATTTAAAGATCTAGATACCAGAGAAATATTTTGATATAAGAGTGTCAGTTTGAGCATCAGGATAGACACAATGAGAGTCATGGTTGCGAATGAATATAGCTAGAGAAAGAGAAGAACCGATACACAAACTTGCCAACTGGAGTCAAGGAATTCCAACTTCTGAAGGCTGGACAGATGAGAATGAGCAGCAAAGTGAGGCCAGGGCTAGGAAAGGAACCCACACTGTGCTGAGTGGAAGTGGGTAAGAATACATTTTTCAAGGGAGAAATCACCAATTACTTATAATCTACTGGAAAAGTCATATGAAATGAAGACTCAAAAAGCCCACAGGATTATAGCTGATACTTTGGTGGAGCGCTGAAGCTTGGGATAATATTAAACCCTTGTGCTGGAATAACAGTTCAGTGATAAAGCATGTGCTTAGCATATAGGAGGCCCTGGGTTCAATTTTCAGCAAAGGAATACAGGAAGGAAAGAAGGGAGGGAGGGAAGGAAGATATGAGAAAACGGAACCAGTGAATGTAGATGGCAAATGACAAAGAGTTTAGCTGTAAATGAGAATGGAGAAAAAAGAAGGAGGTAGTCAGAAGAGTGAGGTAAAGTGGGGTTACAGAAATCCATTTTTTAGGGGTTGGGGATTTAGCTCAGAGGTTCAAGGCCCTGATGAGTTCAATCTTCAGCACCCCCTCACAATAAAGAAATACATTTTTAATCCGTTTTTTAAAATAACAGAATTTTGAGCACGGGGACAGTAGCAGCCAGGATCTAGTTCAAAGGGAGAGGTTGCAGACAAAAACTGTAAAGTTTCTTAGAAATGCAGCAAAGCTATGACAGACATGAATTACTTCACAGTTTTAAAAGTTAGTCCAATAATTAGAAACAGTATTTTGAGAAATTTTTTTCTTAAATTTACTCAAATGTTTTGCTGAGCATGAAATTTATAAAATAGTTATATTTGATGCTAAAAAGCCTTATCAAGTTGTGTGTGTGTGTGTGTGTGTGTGCGCGCGCGCACGCAAGCGTGTGATTAAGTCTTTTATATTTAAAACTTACACTTCAGGTAATGGAAAGTCATGGATGTATGTTATCTTCTTAGTGAAGACCATTTTAAAAAGAAATGCTAACTTAGCCAGTAAATTAGTTTCAAGCAAGTATACAACTGAAACAGATGAATAGAACATATATTGCAATTTACTCTTTTATTTCTGTAGATTTACCTGAGTGGTTTCTTCTCAGATCAACCATAGTGCTTTAAAATCTCATTTTAAAATTTGCTAGCATATAAACTAAGTTCATATGAAGAATATTATTGGATTATCTGTACCATTTTAAAATGTATTCATTGAGGAAACTATAAACTTAAAATCTTCTACATTGATAGACTTTGCTTGATGATTTAAACTAAAATCCAGAAAATACTCCCCTCTCTGCCCACTGACAATATAAGCCAATGTACCTAGGAAGAAAATAGGATAGAAAATACTTTCTAGGTTTTCAGTCACAACAGATACTAAGTAGGTGACGCTGGGTATCTCTACAGGAACGAAGTAGCACTCTAATTTCGATGAGATGAACACACCAAACTATCTCATCGGTACAGATATTAGACACTCAATTATGTTTCTGCCCTAACTGAGCTGCTATGGGGTTATTCTTTAGCTGGCCAGTTGAATAAATGGATCAGCTGGAACCCATAAAGTATTTTGTATGTATCAAAAATAAAAAGAACTAGGAAGCTAAAAGTGGTCAGAAAATAATAGTTCTTATAAGTAAATTATAGTAAGTAAAATATTAGAATTTTTAATTTATAGTATGTCCATTGTAAATGGTCTCAAATATCTTCGTTATCAAGTTAATAGATAGACAATGCCTGTTCCAGATATGAAAAGGAAAACAGAATTTTTTTTAACATAAAGTGCTAATAAACCTTTGTTCTTTTTCCTTTCTCCTTTCTTACAAGAAAAGTGTTAGGCCTGAATATTTTCATTTGTCATTGAAAATAGCTTCTTGGCAAAGTAGACCAATTATGAATGAAGTAACATATAGTTGCTGTAAATTTCATAGATATTAGCCTCATGTTCTGGGAACAATTTAATCAGCATCCTCTCATGTAACCAGAGAAAATGCATTCCCATTAAATTTTCCATGTAATAGCTCAATCTAGTCTAAGAATTGCTTTATGGAACAAGCTAGAACACATATATAAATATATGAAATTGCTTCATGCATACCACAAGAGGAGTTGGCATGCAGAGCACATGCCACAGTTCTATTCAGTGCCTAATTACAATTTTAATTCAAAATTAGGGATGGGCAAGTAACAGAAGAGCATCAAGATTCTTGTAACGAAGTCTACATAATCTATTTGATGTTGTTGGAAAAATGGCATATGCTACACATAATTGGTAAATCCTCAAAGGATATTTTCCCAATTACCGACAGTAAAACCACATACTCCAAAACCTCATCACTATCTGTAATACTGATAGACCCACAGGTATGATAGAACCACAGGTACATATTTATAATGATGGAATTAGTAACTAACCAGTCATTAATGCTTAAAAACATGGTTTCGATCTTGACAGTAAACTTTTGAATAATAAACGCAGCATAGACTTGAAGACAGTCACCTTAACTTTTTAAAGAAAAACTAGGGGGTTGGGGATTTAGCTCAGTGGTAGAGCTCTTGCCCAGCAAGCACAAGGCCCTAAATTAAATCCCCAGCAGCCTCTGCCCCCCTCAAAAAACTGTATTGTTCTCCTTTATTATCCACAGCCCGCACTGCTTAGTGGCTAATTGTACCAAATACCTTCCCATGATTTTACTTTGCGGGAAAGGCATAGGAGATGGAATGTTGTATGGAACTCTGTGGATAGGAGCCCTGCACACACATACACTTGTAATGCACTCAGAGGATAAAACATAAGCATGTGAGAAAGGAGTCTCCTAAGACCAGACTGCAGGATTCTGGAGCAGTGGCGAATGCTCACTTGAGATTTATAGTCATACAATTTGTATAACACTAGTCTATACAGCTGTATTATTTTTCCCCAACTATGCTCAACACTTTGTAAGTCTACAGTAGGTACATGACTGGCTCTATAGAGGTTTGGGCCTGCTAAATAAGAAAAATGCAAGATGAAAGGGACAGAAAAGTTAACAGTTTATAAGGACCTAAGTATAGTAAAAGACCATGGACTATATACAGGAGAGAAGGAACTAAGAACAAGATAGGAGAAGGTAAATGGATTTTGAAAGGAAAGTATTTTTTTCTTATGTGAAGGACTTTTGGGGTAAAGTAAACCAGAAGTACACATTGTTATGGACAGAAAGTTGTATGTGTGAACCAACACTGAAACCCAAAATGAAACTATTATTTGGTTAACATCTTGAAACCATGCTTTAATTCTACTACTGATTCTATCTTATTAATAAAACAGTTACAAAAAACTTCCTTTGTGCTCATCCTATTTGTATCAATATCTTACATTTTATAGTAACTTATATTTTATTCATCTTTTTCATATATTATTCCGTGGAATCACGCTGATCACATTGAGTTAAGTATTCCCATTGTCATTACAGGAATCCTGGGAAGATCATAAGGTAACTGATGGCAATAAAAAAGCATAGTACTTGAGACTCTGTATTCTGGTTCTTCCTACATGAAAAATAGTGTTTGGTAAAAATATACTCAGGGTTTGATAAAGTACTCAGGGTTTGGTAAAGTACTTCAATCATCTCCATCTCTACAGTATGGATCTTCCTTGTCTGGAAAAGGAAGCAGAAAATGGTCTTTTTAATGTTTGAAATCCTTTTCATTTCTCAATGTCTAGATTTCGAAAAGAGAGATTGTTACACTGTTCTTTGTTCTAGGAAAAATAAAAAGAAATGAGTTACATACAACTACAAGGATATTACAATTAAAAGAGTTCTACCTGATATCCTATTTCACTGCAGAAATGATAAACCTCCTTTAGGATGATCAAGCCAACCTCTCCTTCTATTAATTGTCCTTCTATTAATTGATACCATGCTTATGATATCAAGTCAGGCTCTAAAAGATTTAAGTACTCTAAATATTTTAGTATTCAAAGCTTTTCTGATCTATCACCTTCCATAAAGAAAAACAACTTGGGAAATTAATTCTTGCTCAAATAGTAGTAATTCATATGTATGTTGTTCTTCCCAGTCAGAAAAACTAAAGAAATTCATTCATAAGAGTATGAGCCTCGGTAGCATTAGTTGGAAATAAAACTAAGGTTACAGAACTGTAGTGATTGGGCTACATTTAAGTAGGAGCAAGATTTGCTACCCAAATGTGTCTGCTAGTTCTAATTCTCATTATTCATGGCAATATCTAGGGAACATTCTATTGCATATGTTGTATAAATTTGTCAGATGAGTCAAATATACACTGGTTTTCTTAAAGAAGGGTAAGCAAACCTGCAAAAATAATTGTAAATAATTATCATGAAATACATAATCTAATCCTAAAAATGTAATCATTAAAATATATTTAAACAATAAAAAAAAATTCCAAGTTTCCTCCCTGGATGCGTAACTCTGCAGCACCCTGCAAGTAATATTTACTTTTTATGTATACTTTTATGTATATTTTTTATGTAACTAGAAATGGACATGATAGTTTATAAAATTTTATTTTAACTCTTCCAGATAAATTATCATTCCCTATGTAGAAATTTTCTCTGATGGAAAAAAAAAGCTTTAAAAAGAAAAGACAGAGTTTTACAGTATATTTTTTCAACTTCACAGAAATTGTTTTTCTTAATTATTTCACTTAAAAGCACAAAAAACATTTTCTTATTAACAAAATAGAAGTACAATGCTTTACATTTCAGCTGAGAAACCCCATCACCGGTTTTGTAAACTACCTTATTCTAATAGACTTTTGCCCAGCAGGTAAATACGCTGAAATCCAGAAGCACTATGCAGACATTCCACACACCATCATAGCTGTCTTTGTATTGCTGATTACTTTTACTGAGACCCCTTCTCCATTTACTGACCTTTTTACAGGATAATAATCAGGTTTTTATAACCAAGAAGTTCTTAGAAAACAATGTTTTTCTTCCTATAAACTTATTTCTCCTATGATTTCTTTTTCTTTCCTCGACAATTTGGCAAAATTAGATGTAAATTCTATCACCCAAAAGAACTATTTAATAACTGAAAAATATTTCCTATAAAAAGTTTGTTTCACCCTAACAAAATATTCCAAGCAATACTGTAATTCAATAAAGATAAACCATAAATTGGTCTACATGTTTAAGAATAAACAACTCTATTTTCTGTCCTTTCCTGATTCTCATTCATTTTTGGCAGTGAAAGTGGAGTGTTAGGACAGAAAATTAGCATAAAATTAAATGCAACCTTTCACAGAGCAACTTGGAGGTTTAAAAAGCTCTATACAATAATAAATAGTAGTTTCCCAGAGAACAGGATCTGACTAAATTTTCTCATGAACTTAAAGTATACTAAGGAAAAAAAAAGTATACTAAGGAGATAAAATATTTTTTAAAAATTTTGATCCTTCTTACATCTTTTGAAAATAACTTAATCTCCTCCTTGGCTTATTAAATATCATCTATAGAGCAGAATAAACATATTTTATAAATTAGGTTATATGAGTCAGAGTCATTATTATGAGTAACAATTCATATCATATATTTAGCAGATAGTGTAGGAATCTGGATTGATTATATTCAATCTTGGAGCAATGTCCTAGAGTGCTCTCTTCTGAATAAATCTTACTTATCATTTGCCTTCTCCCCATCACTTTTCTCTTTGATTCAAATCTGAGAACTATAAATTTCTGATGAGTTGTAATTAAAAGTTACTCATAATAACTCTAATCCAACTTTAGAGGAACAAGTAATTTTAAATTATCAAATTAAATCCAAGAGATAGATTATTTTGATAATAATTTAACTCTTAAACATCTTTTTCTAATTTCCACCAAAATGGTTGCTTATCCATTTAATTCATTTCTTGACACAAATATTTTCATTGTTTACTATGGCACAACAGAACCATCTATAGTGAGTGTTCTTTTGAGTTATTAATTAATTACAAAAGTCCTTGTGTATTCTTGATATGGTTGGATGTGGTTTGTCCTTGAAGGGTTTATGCACTGGAGTGTTGTGGTAGTGAGATGGTCACATTTTTAAGGAGTGGGACATACTGGAAAGTCTTTAGGTTACTGGAGGCCATGGCTGGAAGAGATTCAAACAGTTTTTTGTTTGCTTTTTGTTTTTGTGATGCTTAGTTCTTGTGAAAGCTAGCTTTCATGAAATCCTGAGCCTTATGCCTGTATTTTTCTTTGACTCCCTGTCTGGCAGTGTGGCCTCGAACTCCCCCATTTCCTCCCACCATTGTGGTAGCAGTGACCATGAGGGCCATACCCAAGCTGAGCTAATGCCAGCACCTTGCCCTTGAACTCCCCGATCTATAAGCAAATAAATATTTTCTTTATGAAAGGAATGTGCCTTGGATATGTCATCATAGTAATGAATAGCTCACTAATACACAGGTGAAGGTATGAAGAACTTTTAGGATGATTTTAAAATAACAGATTATGTTTTGTCATAAACTAGAATTCATACAAGATGAAATGTTTATCCCAAGGAGGAGAGGATGGAAATGTTATACACTGATCCAGGTTTTTCTTAGAAAGATTTTCAGTTTGTCTATTTATTAAATGATATCAATAAGCTACTTGAATCATGGTACCTGTTTAGCTTTTCAAGACTTCAGATAGCAATTAAGAAATGCATGAGTCTTAATTAAAAACTGTAGGCAGAAATTAAACAATCTTTTGTTGCATATTTACTGCTACATATTCTGATCACCAAACATTTCTAACCAGGCCTGGGCTGTAAGGTTAAATGCCTCGTGGGAAGCAACCAACTCTCAGCTCCCAAAACCTTCCCAAGGCCACAGTGTTCCAGCTCCTTAGGCCCTGGACACTCCCCAAGGCCCAGAGCCTCAAGGAGGAACAAAGAGCCTGCAGAAAGCTCAAGGGCCAGCCTGTCCTCACACCCCTTCCCGCCATGACTCACATATAAACCTGAAGCCCCGCTGTTCTGAGAGCTGTTCCTTTGTCCCTGAGAGGTCTCCCCTCCTGTTGGGTTTGCTCTGTAAGTAGAGCCTGCTTGTTGCTGTTTTGAGGTCACGTCTCATTCTTGCTGTGGTTCAAATTATTAATATTTACCATGTGGCAGTCACGTTAAAATGACATGGTTTTATATGTGCATATTTTTATATATGTGTCTGATATTTTATACTGTGGTATTATAAATATAATGTTCCTAAGAGGTAAGAATTATTTATTGTATGCATTTATAGATACGAAATTTGAGGTTGAGAGAAACTAAGTATGTTGGAGAGTTTAAGTTATACTATGAGATGGAGATCACACTGCTAGTTAGAACAGTAAGAAAAGAATTCATTAAGACTAGAATTGGGTTGTAAATGATTGATAAGCTAGAAGAATATGAAATAAATTTGAGGGATATTTTAAAAAGCTATGCCAGGGAGACAAAATAGCAGTTTAAAGGAATTGCAGGCATGGTGGTACATGACTGTAATCCCAGCATTTGGAAGGCTGAGGCAGGAGAATCACAGTGAGTTTGAAGCTGGGGTTACATAATGAATTCAAGACCAGCCTGAACTACGTAGCAAGATCCTGTCTCAATAAACAGATGAAAGAAAAAGAAAAAACGACTGCAGTAGAATTTTGTTTCTACAATTCTGAACAGTTCAACAGTCCTACACATGAAAACTATAAACTAAAAATTGTATAATGAATGTCTGTATATTTTATACAAACCATTCTTCCTTCCTTTTCATCCCTGGCTCTCTCTAACCTTCCACCCTCCCCTCTCCACTCTTCTCTGCTCTGCTCTCCTCTCCTCTTCTTCCCCCTGCCAGAAAACAAACAAACAAACAAACAAACAAAACCCTCAGAAAATTCACCCAAACTTACTGAGGACCACTCTCTATAAGTTTTGACTGTCAGTCTCTTTCTCTAGTGCCTTCATGCTATGTAAATATGAGTAATAGCCATAGTCTTTACTGGCTTAAAAAAAAGAGCTGGGTGCTGCCACACCACCTGCTACCTGCCAAATGTGGGTAAAATTCTAGAAGAGAGAGCTGGGGTGGATAGGACAAATACTGTGTACAAACTCTGCCTGTTATCTAGCTGTTATCTATTAGCTCTACAGTATGGATTCTCAGAGGAACAACTAAGGCTAAATGATCTAATAGAAGTTTTACCTGCTGCCTTTGGAAGTGGGAACACATCTGAATTAACTGTTTCACAGAACGAACAAACAAGGAAACAAAAACAACAACACTTTCTTGGAGAGTAAAATATAATCCAGAATTTCTAAAATACCTCACAATATCCAATAAAGGATTCACAACTACTACATGCATGAAAAAATCAGGATAAAGCAACTCAGATGTAGAGAAAAGACCATTAGAAGAAACTGGCCCTTCTGAGACCCAGATATTCAAATTAGAAAGCAAAGATTTTAAAGCAGAATATATAACTACATCAAAGACAAACATTTATGTTCAAGACCATATACATGTAGGCAATGCAGAGAACAAAGAAACCAAATACAATTCTAGTACTAAAAAATACAATATCTGAAATTTTAAAAAGTTGCAATGGATATATGAGGTTTGTTCAAATAAACATAAATGCATTTAGGTATGTCGGGTTTGAATTTTAATTACAAACATACTACAAAATTAAACGGAATATTATTTTTACACAGGGCACCGCAGGCCATAACTTACAACTCTTTTCAGCCCAAACAGTAAGGAATTCTTTTACAAAAAGGGAACAGGGATGGCAAAGTGAATGATATTAGCCACTTTTCATGTGCACTGCACAGCAGAGTCACAGGACTCAAATACTCTTCATGACATAGGTACATAATCATGGGTTGGTTTTCCTTCAATACTTACAAACTAAAAAAACGAAGTATATTTTCTATTCTTTTATGATAATTAATATAAGCAGTGGATGTTAACCAAAGTTACAGAGATAGTCTGACAACAGAAAAGAAAAAAGTTACCATATATTACTGGAGAAAGGCAGTAAGCAGTAAAAGCTATGCTACTGGATCTCAGCATTACTATAAAACTAAGGAAAGAACCAATGTTTGAGAAACTGAACTTCTTACTAACTTGTCTTTTTTAAGTGGCAGGTGAGAAGGTGGTGCTACTGTATCTTTTACGATTTTTTTTTTCTAGTCTATAGTAGCATCAGAGAAATAGAAGGAAAACCAACAGTTTAGCAGAAGTTCCCTTCATTGTTTCTGGGCTAACCTTTAGGTACACGTTCAGTCTTAATCGGACACTCCCCCTTTCCTAAACCCCAAATTTGCTCTATCACAGTGTATTCACAGGCCAGTGACAAAATTACTGCATTATATTACAAGTGTTATGTTATTGCCTGCATCCCACATCATACTTAAATTTATTGAGGGTTGGTATAAATTACTACTATTTTTTCATGGGGCAACACACCAAGAAGGGATCCCCTGAAATGCTTTCTATTTCCAGGCCTCAGCAAAACTGAAATATTAAAAATGAAAGATGAAGAATAAGGAAAGATTTTATGAGACATCTAAGAGAGTTGTTTCAAATATGCATAATACTGTAAAAGGCACAATGTTATTTAGAAAAATACTTCATTTTAATTGATTTTAAGTGTAATTTTAAGTGTTTATGCTATAGGCCCCAAATAAATTGTTTAACTTCAGAATCATGATTTAAAAATCATTTGAATTAAAGTTAATAAGAATAAATGTAAAATTGTAGAAACTATATCTTACTCATGATTGATCTATTTAAATTACCTCTAAAGATCTTAGTTTCCTAATAAAAAATGTGTTAAGAAAGATGAGAGAAATTAACGTAGAATGTTATCTTCTATGTGAAATCATGAACTAATAAAGTTGCTGGCAACTAATAAAGAATACTGAGAAAAAGAGATCTGTGTAGTTAAAATTTCCCTGTATTTCTCTCACATTCTCCTTGAAAGATGATCTTTAAATCTATTGTTCAATATTAATCGTCTACTCAGAAATATTCTTTGTTTGAAGATCAATTTCTTAAGCTTGTACTATATGACAATATCACCTCTGTGTAATTCTGTCCTCATGCTCATGAAATAATTATTTAATCTGTAGCCTGACACTCTGAAGGAATGTCTTCAAATCACCAAACTTTTATTAGATAAACATTTCTGTTCTCAACAGGACTGAAAAAAAAGAAACAAATATTTACTTATCACAATATATTCCAGAGAGCTTTTTAACCACTTTTCATGCATAGCATATGGTAATTTTCACCAGAGTCCTGAAGAAGTATTATAAGCATCTTACAAACGGAAAAATTAAATTCAGAAAGATTAAACTGCATCTCTAAAGTTACACAGTGATTAGACAGGTTGAGAATTAAACTCTATTTTATGTAATTCCAAAGTCCATATTCTTTCTATTTTGCCTGCAAATTGATAATATGTCACTTTGCTCTATAAATCAGTTTCTGATGAGTTTACATAGTGTAAATCACTTCTGAGGAGACTACTTAATTTACATGGGATGGATAAAATCAAAAGCCCAACTTGTTCAAGCTATTGAGACACTGTGCTTTCTGATGGAAAATCCAACTGGCTTCTAGCATCTGAGGCTAGAAGTCAAAATATCCGCCTGCTCATTTGACCTGGGTCTAGACAGAATCAATTCAGGTCATTTGTCACTAATTAATATGTGTTGAAACAATGTTCTACACATTCAAGGTTCACAACCTTTTCATTTTGCTTGTCTCAAGGAGAGGAGAGTTCTGTCACCTCTTGATTAAGCTGGATGGACAAGTTAACCTTTGAGCTACATCCTAGCATATGAAAAAGAATGGCTTTGATAACTAATGGAGCTGGAAAAAGAAGGGCTTTTTTAAAAAAATATAAACGAACAAATGCATATAATAAAATCACTTAAACACTTGTACAAGGAGCAGAATCTTCAGAACATATGAGCTCTTAATAAATGAGTAACCATTAAATAAAAATGTGGAGATGGCACAATGATGAAGAACACTTTTGCCTGATCTCTGGCCCCTGACTGCTGAAATGACTGCTATTTGCACTTAACATCATAGTCACTGTGGCCTATTCATCTCATGCTCTCTTGGAAAACATTCAAAATGACCACAAAGACATTTACAGGTGGAGAAGGCACCGAAAATTAGGAGAATCTCAATCTAGGGAGGCACCATTCCCTCCTAATGTTGAGCAGGTAAGAGAGTATAACCGCGGAGCAGGAATAAAAAGTCAGCCATCATTACATTCTTTGAGCTAGAAATTCAGGGCTAAGAAATAAATGATAAAAGAAAACTTTAAGTAAATAGCTGTTAAGGCCTATGTAAGGACTGCTTTCAAAAAAAGAAAAATGCAAGTCAGTGTTCTATAGAATGCACAAAAGTGTAGAAACTGGCATTGCTTGTTATTAGTGAAGCAACTGCAGAGCTGAGTTTCTAAGAAAAACTGCTTTTTCATATTTTTCCTGGTGTTTAAACTTGGAAGAGGTTTACCTTTGGTACCATGTGGTAGTCTACATCCTAGTCTGGTTTAATCTGAGATATACATTTTTTTCTTTTTCTTTTCTCCTTTCAGAAATCTTTTTATTTTTGTTCCTTTCTGATTTTTATTTTATAAAAAATTAAGAGAAAAATAACTAATACACTGTGTATAATAATCTTCAAAGCAGTTACTCAGGGTACAAGACATAAAAAGATTCTTACAAAAATGAATATGCTTTGAAGGATGTCATTAACAAAACACATTTGAATGTTTACCTGTAATAACATTAGTAATACAAGCTACAATGAAACATTTCCTAAAGGTGATGAGGATTATCAATTATGTTGGGTGTAGATGAACAAATTACTTCTTTAAAACTGGAGTTAGAAATAAGGTATAAAGTAGAGAATGCTACTTTTTGACATACTCTAAAACAAGTCTGTCAATCCGCAAATAACCAATGAGTCTAGGTGTCCTTCCTTTTCAGAGTACCTGTCATTTCTTCAATCCCCATCAATTTGACTTTTTCTCTATTTTTAGTATGCTCTAATTATCATTAATCCTTTGATCTTTTGCTGAACCTATGTTGCCCATAACTAATCTTGGCTACATCCTATCTTCTGATTCCCCTACATCTAATCTTTAGGGCTCAAAACTTCCTGGGAAAAGGTATACAAAAGTGTGGACTAACATCACTATGAAATTCTTTACGCATCTTGTTACTGATACCTCAGAACAGATATGTTTCTGATATGTTTCTATTCTTTCAAAATATCATTGTTTATGTGCTATTTTTAATCTTCTAGTTCTTTCTCTCCACAATCTCTTTTCTCTAAACTCATAAACAGTACCAACCAACCTCTTTTATCTTGACAAAAATCTTTTTTGCCTTTTCTAAATACTAGGAGACACTATTTTTTCTCATCATCAAGCTTTCTTAAGTATATGCCATATTATTTCATTTACATAGAATTCACAAACAGACAAAACCAGCTTGTGATATTAGAAACTGAAACAACAGTGGTCTACTGGCAGCAGATTTGTCAAAACTCGTCAAACTACACCATTAAGATCTATATACAAGTTTTATCACACAACTATTCTGGAGTAACATGTATTCTGACATTTCCTCCACCAAACTACTCTCATACTTTTATATGTTGTCAATACTGCTACCATGATATTATCTGTAGCTACTTTTGCAAAGACAATCAGAGTCCTCATATTAAAATCCCACTAATTATCAAATCCAATCACTTCTTCTGGGAAGGATTATTCCTCGGTAAAACTTTTTCTTTTGATGATAAAATGCAGTTTCCTATAAAGTAGAAAATGTATCACATTATTCCAAGTGTATTCAATGCAATAGAAAGTTGTTGCTGTCCTAGTGTGCTTATAGTTATGAAAGAGAAAATATTAAGGAAGATTGAGGCACCTCCCTTCAAGACACTTATAATCTCTTTTTGGACTGAAATATTCCTGCCTTGGGAAAGCAAAAGTCACCTACACATGTATTTTAAATAGAAAATATTCTTTTATAAAATGTTCACATTTCTTCCCTAATTAAAATCTTCTTAATCGCTTTTCCTCATCATTAGGACAAAATGCTTGGCACCTGCAATTTAAAGGAGAAGTAGTTTATTTGGGCTCATAGTTACAGTCCATAGCTGGATCCAAGCAGGAAATGACATGGCAGAGGAGCACAGTGTAAGGAAGCTGCTCAAACCATGCTAGCCAGGAAACAGAGAGCAAAGAGAGGAGCCAGGAATGGAGATTTATCCTTCCAGGTCATGTTCGCAGGGGCTCAACTCTTCTGGCCAAAGCCCAACTTCTAACAGCACATTCAGTTACCTCTGAATTCCTCAGTGGATTAATCCACTGATTACCATAGCACCCCCATGACCCAATCAACTTCCAGGGGTCCAACCTCTGAACACATGAGACTTCTGGGAGAGTTTTTAGATCTAAACCACAGAAGCTTTGTATACATAAGTTTTATCTGTTTAGCAACTAGGGTTATACTTTTAATCATTGATTTATTATATTTCATTTCATAGAGTTAAATATTCCTTGAAGTGGATAATTTCAGTGAAAGTTTTGATTAAAAAATAGGAATTTAACCAATGCTTTCTAACGATAGAGTTAAACAAAAAATAATGTGTTCAGTCTGGTATATCATGACTGGCCCCTGTTCTATGCACAATTTAGCACATATATGCAGGGTGCTTATAGTGTAGCAGATATTTCAGTGTCAGTAAGGGGAAAAATAAGTGGCACATTTTGTTAGCTTATTTTACTCTTGTTTGTAGTGAACAAAATACCTGTGAGTTACAAAAGCCTTCCTCATGAAAGATGCAAATTCTATAAACTGTCAGTCATCCAGATAGAGTAGTTTACTGTCCCTGGGAAGCTTTAAGTCTTCCATTGACTAAATAAGTTCAAGGAAAATAATTTGGTAACAAAACAAAGTCTTCCAAATCCCCAAAATAGATTCATTATATCTCTGAGTTCATGGGTCAGTGTTTTACAGTTAAATATTATAACACTTTAATTATGAAAAATGTAGTAAACATCTGTGTTACCTCCAAAAGTCAATAAAAGATTTTTAAAAAGTAATTGTGAGTTTTAACTTTTCATAAGAATCAGGTTGATCTTGTCACGCTGTTGCCCACTGAGTAGTCTTTTTCATCTCACGACTCTCCAAATTCCCAATTCTTGTAAATTATAAACCAAAAAACTTAATGAGAAAGTTTTATTTTTCATGAAAATGCTTCAAAAAAGTATGTCAAGTGTTAATATGGAAAATTCTGTTTTAATGTTATATAACCTGAAAGTAGCTATAACTTTAACTTCTTAGCATATAAACTAAAGTTTACTGACACAGAAACAGACAAATTGAGAACCACATTTGTGAAGATAAAAAAACCCACCAGAGCAAGTAGTAAAATGTATGAAAGAGAGCCAGCATTAGACAGAAAACTATCCTAATGGCTGCAGCCTGAGATAATGTTGTGCTGACACAGTAAGAAGAGGACTGAGGGAGGTAAAATATTACTGAAATTCACGTGCTGGGAAATTCCTTTTGGGTATACATTTTTTAATCAAAAGTATTAAGTGGATATTGATTTTATCTCTTCATGATGGAAGTACGGTTTTATGAAAGGTATACAACAAAGTAAGGTTAAATTGCATTATACTTGTTATATAGACTGTCACTTATGAAAAAGTAGCTTTTAAAAATAATATCAAAGGTACGGCTTTAAGATGGTCATGCTGACACTTTATTTTTTTTTGTACATATGGATCTGATCTCTCTCCAATTTCAAGTTAAATTTAGAGAGTGCACAGCTAATATTCTGTGTGTCTTGGAATCATGCCTAGATAAGAAGACTGTAAAAAATGGATGGAAAGGTTAAGCCAACCAACATAGTATTTTTTTTTAACTGAATGTCACTATGCAATGCAAGCTTTGTAAGTACACATTTTATATTAACCTACATAGTCTTTACTGCTGTTGGCATGGTTTTCAACTATTTGATCTGGTTTTAAAAGTAATACTGAGTCTGAAACACCAATACAGACATTTTGTTAACTTTACATTTGCAAATTATTTTGCTATAGGAAATGAACACTTGAATAAAGTTTTTCCCTTCCAGTACTAACTCACATTTGGTGGTTAATAGTGTAATTATTTTTAAACACATCATATTATGCGTTGTGAAATATGGGTCCTTTGATATGTAATATACTTCAACAATAAAGCAGGCTGTCGGGGCTGGGGATTTAGCTCAGTGATTAGAGTGCTTGCCTTGTAAGCACAAGGGCCTGAGTTCGATCCCCGGCACCACAAAAAAAATAAATAAATAAATAAATAAAGCAGGCTGTCATACTTTAAAGGAAGCACGCTTGCTAAAGCTAGAAGCCTATTTTTTAATATTTACACATGCATATTATTTCCTCATAAAATGTGTTATAAACGAAATAGACAGTATGTAAAATATTGGGGGTGGGTCATACCAGTATTGCTCTAATGAAAACAGTCATTTTTTTTCTTTTACTCTCTTTACCTATCTCGGTGCAAATCCATGTGCTATCCTACCAAAGAACATAAAAGCCATGGAAGCGAAGTAGTAAAGAACTTCTTATACGGATTTTAATATATCCTGAGGATGTTATTCATTCAACTGCTTCTGAATGAAACATATTTATTAACTAAAATTACTGCTGACCAAATTACTACATATTACCTCTTGACTACCCACTTCTAATTTTTTATAAACATTTTTTAAAATTTTATTTTATTAGTATATGTTTACAATACATGAGGTATACATTCACCTTAGGGATTTGATACATGTACATAACTAATTCTGATTGTTTTTTATTCCTGCTCCCCTACCTACCAATCTATCTCCATCTCCAGAGTCCCTTTCCCCATTTTCATTATTATTATTAGCTCTTGTCTACAACACATAGTGTTTATATTCATTGTAGGTATTTTTGGTACATGTAAATGACACATTTTAAATCTTTTTACCTCTCCTCCTCTCCCCCCTCACCCATGGTCTCTTGGACCTCTTCCAATTTGCAAAAGATCTACCTCTCTGTTTCCTTCTATCAAGCCTTTATATTGCTCTCCATTTATACTTTGTTTTACTCAAATGAGAGATACCATACAGTATTTAAGCTTCTGTGTCTGCTTTATTTCATGTAACACTGTATTTTCTAGGTGTATCCATTTTCCTGCAAATGTTTCAAATTTATCCTTTATAGCTGAGTAGTATGCCATTATGTATGCCATTTTCTTTATCCATTCTTCTATTGATGGCCATACAGGCTGAACCCAAAAACCATGGTACTGTTTTTTTTTTCTTTTTGAGGGGTGGGGAGGTGCTGGAGATTGAACTCCAGGCCTTACACTTGCTAGGCAAGCGCACTACGACTGAGCTAAATCCCCGATCCCCATGGTATTGTTTTTTATATGCATTTACTTCTAGAATATTTGACAGGAGTATTTGGCACAGTATAGAATGCCTATTTAAATTTTTTTTTTTATATTTATCCATTCTTTTTTTTTTATTTTTACCAAGAACATGTATTGATACATTGTATACATAATGATCATAATCAACATGGTTATTTTGTACTTGTACATGATATATCTTGGTTCCCCCCCTTCCCCTCCCCTCCCTTCCATTCACCCACCCTTCCCTATTTGCAACAGGTTTATTTACATTTTTCTTTTTTTTTCTGTTTCATTTTATTTTTCTTTTAATCTTTCTCCTTTCTCCCCCTTTTGCCTATCTAGTTCTCCTCTCTTTTGAATACTATCTTTTTTTCCTTACATAATATCTATTAGACCCCTTTTTCCTTATTTACACTTACAGTTTCTCATATCAGAGAAACAATTCAATGTGTACTCATGAGTGTCTATAATATGTTCTCAAGGAACATCCATTTACATACAAATGTCTCTAATTTGTCCTTTTTTGTGGCAGAGTAGTACCCCGCTGTGTAGAAAAACCACATCTTCCTTAGACATTCATTAGCTGTTGGGCATTTAGGTTGTTTCCAAGACTTAGCTATTACAAATTAAGTTGCTATGAACATGGCTGTGCATACATCGCTGTGGTATGATGATTTTAATTCTTCTGTGAAGATACCAAGTAGAGGAATAGCTGGGGCAAATGGAACCTCTAGTCGTAGTTTTCTGAGGAATCTCCACACTGATTTTCACAGTGGTTGGACCAGCCTACATTCCTACCAACAGTGGAGAGTTCCTTTTTCCTCTCAGCCCCGCCAGCACTTGTTATTGGTTGATTTCTTGATAATAGCTGTTCTTTCTGGAGTGAGATGGTATCTTGTGTTGTTTTGATCTACATCTCTCGAATGACCAATGATGCTGAACACTTTTTCATATATTTATTTGCTATTTTGGATGCAGGGATGCTTCAACATATGCAAATCAATACATATAATGCACCATATCAACAGGATGAAAGACAAAAATCACATGATCATCTCAATAGATGTGGAAAAAGCATTTGATAAAATCCAACAACCATTCATGATAAAAACCCTACAGAAATTAGGAATAGACGGTCTCTATCTGAATCTGATAAAAGCCATCTGTGACAAACCAATGGCCAACATCACACTAAATGGTCAGAAACTTGAAGCTTTCACACTAAAATCTAGAACAAGACAAGGCTGTCAACTATCACCACTATTATTCAACATAGTTCTAGAAACATTAGCCAGAGCAATCAGGCAAGAGAAAGAAATAAAAGCAATAAAGATAGGAAAGGAAAGATAGGAAAGGAAGAAGTTAAACTATCAGTATTTGCAGATGACATGATACTCTACACAGAAGACCCCAAGAATTCCACCAAAAAACTTCTAGATTTAATAACTAAATTCAGTTGCGTAGCTGGATACAAAGTCAACACCCAAAGTCAATAGCATTCTTATATACCAATAACAAACTCACTGAGAAAGAAATAACAGAAGATATTCCTTTCACAATTGCATCCAAAAAAAAAAGAAATACTTAGGAATCTATCTAACAAAACAAGTAGAAGATCTTTTCATTGAAAACTACAGTATTCTAAAAAGGAAATTGAAAGGGATTTCAGACAATGGAAAGATATCCCATGTTCATGGGTAGGAAGAACCAACAGAGTGAAAATGGCCATACTTCTTAAATTACTGTACAGATTTAATGCAATTCCAATCAAAATACCAATAACATACTTCACAGAACTAGAAAAGGCAATCATGAAATTTATCTGGAACTAGAAGAGACCAAGAACAGCAAAATCAATTCTGGGCAACAGGAATAAGGCAGGGGGCATCACAGTCCCCGACTTGCAATTATACTATAAAGCGTCTGTGATTAAAACAGCATGGTATTGGCACAAAGACAGACCCAAGGACCAATGGAACAGGCTAGAAGATGCAGAAACAACTCCAAACACACTCAACTACCTCATCTTCGCAAAGGAGCCAAACACTCTCACTGCAAGAAAGATAGCCTCTTTAACAAATAGTGCTGGAAAAACTGGCTTACCACATGCCAAAAACTAAAACTAGATACATATCTCTCACCACGTACTAAGCTAAAATCAAAGTGGATCAAAGATCTAAACATTAAAACAGAAACACTAAATCTACTGGAGAATAAAACAGGAAGAACTCTCGAAGACACAGGGGTTGGAAAAAAAATTATGAACAAAACCCAGACTGCATGGGAAACAATACAAAGAATCAATGCTTGGGACTACATCCTATTAAAAGGCTTTTGCACAGCAAAAGAAATTACTAATAGAGTGGGGCAAAAACCCACAGACTGGGAAAAAATTTTTGCCAGCTGTCTCCCAGACAAAGGTCTAACATCTACAATATATAAAGAACTCAAAAAAATCAAAACCCCCAAACTTAAAGACCCTATCCAAAAATGGGCATCTTAAATGAATCAATTTTTTTAAACTAGTTTTCCCAGAACTATGAAAATTATCAAGTAACTTTACTTCTTCTAGAATAATTACAGTGTGTCTTGTATGACTGTGTGACGGATTTGTAATAAATTTGGATGTGACTTATGTCCATACGCATGAAGAACCTCACTGTACCAGAGCCTAGGGTAGTGCCTGGCACATAGTAGGTACTCAATATATACTTGTTTAACTAGTAAATATCTTCATTTTGCCTTAGGTCAAGTAGGAGGGGGTGAAGCATGGGAGATGGAAACCCCTCCACTCCTTTGCTCCCAATCAGTATAAACCATTGACTGCTTGGTCAAATTCTGATCTCCATTATTTCTTACTTGTTTATTTCTTCTCATAGCCACTCAGCTTTCAAATCTCAGATAAAGCCCCACTTCTTCACATAATTCTGGTTAAACCTCAGCCAATGTTGATCTCACCTCCAGAACACTTACACGTTTGTCCACTGACATTTCACTTTATTTAATATGGCATCTAATTATGTAATGATTATACTACCCCTGAATTGCTTAACAGGATATAAATCTTTTTCTCTAGTAAGTCTCCCATCCATAGGTCTTATGTTGGTAGCCTGCAAGAATAAACTTGTTTCACATATATGTTTTTATTTATTTGATCATTAAAATTGCAGATATTCATGTGAGATTAGATAAAAATATGTATTTTTCTAGTTTCTCTTGGAAAAATACAAGATTTGGGCACCCTGGTCCTGCATTCTTGTTTTGCAGTAACCAATCAGAACTGAATAACCAGTGTGCCTTTAGTCTTGACACATATTTGAATTTGTCCACACCTAGCTTGCTTTATTTAGGTTCTCTGTGTGAAAATAGTGGATATGTGAGATTTTAAACCCCTCATGATATTCCATACTAATATGCCCACTTCCAAAAATACACACACACACACACACACACACACACACACACAATACAAATTTATTTCAAATCCCTAAAAAAGCCTGAGGCTTCCATTTATATATCTCTTAAGGCATTTCATATTCAAGATATTTTCATTTTTTAAAATATAGAATTCATCAATTTAACCTTCAAATTCCTGCATACGAGCGAAGTAGAACTCAATGAAAATGGATAATGAAGTGACTCCTTTAATTACTATCTTTACTAATGGTATTTTGGGCAATTAGAAATTGAAAAGTCACTTTGACTTCTCTTTCTACATCTTAGTATCCAACTCTTTTCCAATTTCTGTGAAATTTACTGGCAGAGACAAGAATCAGGATAGAGAGAGAGGCACTCATTTCCTTTTCTTTTTATTGGCTGTGACCCCAGACTGCATTTGATGAAAATGTGTCCCCCTCTCTATAAGGGTCCCTATGCTCAAAATTAACACATTCCCACTTGGAGGCCTTTTTCTTTTGACTCCAGATTCTGAAAACCACAGTCGATTTACAGTCAACAGTGAAAGAATTATTGTAAAGCCCAAGTTCACTTTCATGGAGCCTGCAAAATGGCATTCTGAAATATTTACAATGATCGAAGAGATGACTGGTGAAATGTTTTGGCACCAGCAAGTCTGGCATGCAGTCTTCAAGACAGAAGCCTTTCAACCTATATCCTACTTGGCTTTCTCTTTTAGAAGAACCACACATGAGAGAAAACAGGAAATCTGAGCAGCACTTTTAAAGCAATGCAGTGAATTATAAATTAATGAGGGTTTAGTATGGGAAGGAAATAACATCTGCAGAAGACCGGATTTCATAACGACAAAAGGGAAAAAAGGTTTCCCTTAATAAAACATAACCTTTCTGCATGCACAATCAATTCTCAATTAGTTATACCAGAGAGAGTATCCACCACAGACTGTCAAAGCTACCCTCCCTTGACTGCTCCTTTCCTCCCACACTGTTCTGATTCTGCCTTCTCTCATTCAAAATACTCCTTGAATTTATATTTCCAACAATTTTCTTCTGTTCCTTCCAGCCGCCAAAGAATTCCATGTTTTTTAATCTTTGTGGAGCTTCTTATACATGGTATAGCTTCCCTCCCATAAGTTACTGCCTCTTCTCTGTTCAAGCTTAAAAATTAGTTAAAGTGGGAGAAAGCCAGAGGAGAGCAGGAACTAAGAAATAACTTCCCTAGTAAGTTCTCCAATTTCTTCTTTATAAATTTAATGATCATGCAGCAGTAAAGTCATCATTTTGGAACTTCAAACAAACTACAGGAAAATTTGCTTGTATGTTTTTGATTATGGATTATTACTGTGTGAGAGGGATTAAGTCCCTTACTATCACGGAGGCTTATGATCTAATTGAAGAAGAAAGGAGAAGGCAATTTTACATACAACCTTTACATACAGTAGGGCTTTGTCACGGTAACTCCATCCACTTACTGCCCATTTAAAACAGGCAGATAGTCATTCACTAAGTTCCTCAGAAGATAATAAGAGGATATCCACTATTTTACACTAACACAAGAAGAGTGAAAATATAGTCTTGTTTTACCAATCTATTAGGTAAGTTGTGCAAGGACACAAGCAATTATGAACACAATGATTAAAATTATCACATAAATACAGAAAACATGGTTATATGAGTGCCGAAGTGAAAGTTTTTATCTATTCCCCAGGATAAAACAGAAGTGAAAACAACATCTCACAGAGATGGAGATGAACCTTCCACTGAAAACATTTCATGTTGATGTACAGTACCAGGATGTACAGAGGTTTGAAAGTGTGATAGCACATTTACATTCTGGAAAAGATTGTAGTTCTAGACAGAGATACGATGAGAGGGGAGCTAGGAGGTAAAGTAGGGAAGAGATACAACCGTAGAAAATCTGTATTCAGTACAATACTTAATACTTAATAAGTATTAAAATGTGTGTGAATATTTGAGTAAGATGTTTGGCTTGTATCCTAAAGGTATTAGATATTTATAAAAGGATTTGCATTTAGAATAAAACTAAGAGGTAAGTGTAAAGGATTATTTCGATTAGAGGGGTTGAGATTAATAGCAAACCCACTAGACAGGGTATTCCTACAGTATACCACAAAAGGTGATATGACCCCGAAGTAAAGGGACATTTGAAAACTTGGAGCAGAACTACTGCAGAGGAAATGATGTAGTTTCTAGAATCAGATTTAGGGAGATAGAGAAGAGCTCAAAACTCAAGATTTTTTTTTCAGATTTTTGTTTGAATAATGGAGTAGTTAGCAGAAACCTTCATCTAGATGTGGAATGCAGGAAGAAAAGTAGGTTTATTATTCCCTTAACCACATACTCATCAGAATGGCTTCAGGTATTGATGCAAGCTACACTCTATTTTTATTTAGATTATTTTAAAATAAGCTTGAATATATACTTTGTCCATTGACCCAACATTGGGAACTCAAATTTTTGAGTAAGTAGGTATTTGGAGAGCAGTAAATGATAGCCAATAGTATAAACAAAGAAAGACAAAATCAAAACAAAGTGATCATATAAAGCACTACTTATTTCTGGTATGCTTAATGAAATTTAATACTTTTCTCAATGCTAGAGTAGGGTCCTTTTGTGGCCCACAAAAAAGATACATGACTGGCTTTCTTACAGTAAAGGCATAACCAGGTTAACTGATGGTAAAGTGCATGTCTCTGCATTAGAGAACAATGCAGAAGCATAGTACTCGAGCTACTTTGAAGTAACTTTAAAGTTGATATACTTTGTACATATCAAGTACTGGGTTGAAATAACTTGTCATAGTATATCATGACTAGTAATCCATCCATACATTCAAAATTTATCTCTCAGTTAAGCGAGTCTTCTAACTGCAGGTGCAGGGCTACACTGTGTTGGTTCAACTATAAAAGTTTTTTTTTTTTTTCTCTAAGTTGAGGAAACAGTAAGGAAGGCCATAAAAGTAGCTTTTACACTAGTTTTTAAATTTATAGTAAGCATGTTGTTTAGGAGATTATTTTTCAAATTATCAGTATTCTTTCATTCATTTAACTTGTATTTATTGTTTACAATTTTCCACATACTGTGCTAGGATTTGGAGATATAAAGATGAATAACACACAGCGTCTGTACTTAATGGGATGTCTAACTAAACGATGAGAGTACAATGTTGTTTGTGCAATAACGGTGGTATGACCCAAGTTTAGGGAATGGATGAGGAATTTCTGAGCAGGTACAATGGAGAACACACAAAAAGACATGGCAACATTGGAAAGGACGTTCCCACACCAGAAATAGTTCTGATTTTTCTGCACCTTTGAACACAAAAATTTGTAGCATGTATGACACCTACCTGCTGGTCATGTGTGACTGCAGCAAACTGACAGCATTTCATAACGTACATCTCACAGGTTTTACTTAAATCACTGGAGTGATGATTTCCTTGTTTTTGTAATGTTATTTTTTTTAACATTTTAAACATCTTTTAAGATATGTTTAAGGAATATTAAGTTATTATAATTCAGAGTATAAATAAATCTGGGAACTCATAGGAATATTAACATTTAGAAGAAGGGCAAATAATCCTAAATGCCTAAAATAGCCCCCAGGAGCATCAGTGAGTAATTAATATTCATGATGATCATTCCTGAGTCATAAAGAAAAGCTTATACTTCATATGTTCTATTTAAGGTCAGTATGCTACTTCTGAATATTCAGATCATTTCAAATAGCTAATTTTGTAGAAGATGTGAACAAACTTGCAAGCCTTTAAATAAAGAAAAAAAACTGTCCAAGTTGAATCTTTGCTGAAGATCAGATAAGCCAAAGCTTTAATATGACATTGGAAATAGTTTTATTTTAACATAATACAGCTAAAAATTTACCTATGGACTCTTGTGTACTCATAATAAAATGAAATACAACACTTTTCTGTACTTGAATGTGTTTGGGTTGATTATACCCACTGGTAAAATATAAATAGGAGTCCAGAGAGACTCTGTCATTGGTGGCAAACCTATGGCATGCCTAATCGCCTAATACAGTGGGCTGTTTGTTATCATTGAAAGCTCTAAAAGGTTCGCCATCACTGCCGGTGTAGCTGCTTGATACATTTTATTGAAGTTTGGATAAACAATTACTACACAGACTATGAGTATGCTTTTACTGACGATAAATAGGAAAACATCAGGAAAGGAAGTTTTATACCTAATACTGAAATCACTTTTAAGGGCTCAATTTAGCGATTGCTTATCAATATCAATTTATGCTTTCATTGACATTTTGTAACCTTTTCAGCCATTCTATTCGTATGTTCATGTTTGTTACCCATTTATGCCATTTCTACATTGCCTTTTTACATTTTGAACTTATTATCTCTAATAGATTATTACTTGTAAAATCAGACATTGGAGAACTCTCACTATACATATAACCAAGACTGTCAATAACATTTTAGTTTAAAAGACAGGTGTTTGCCATACCCTCTTTCAGTAATTCAGCTTGTCTGTACATGGTAAGTCATTCATCCAACAAATGCAGTGAACCTGTCCTCTGTGCCAGGAGTATTCTAGGTGCTAGCTAGCAGTTAGCAATGAGGATAAATATATTCCAGACTTTGTTTCTAATTGTTATGACCAGGAGTTACTATTTGCCAGATGAAGCAGGCAGGGCTGGAATGCAGACAGACTGATCCAATGCCCTCTTTCTAAATGTTTGAGATACTCAGTCTCCCATATCTGAAAGTGAAGTTACCACAGAGGCAAACACGGTAAGAGATACAGAAGGACAACATTCAAATGACATATTCACTACTTGGATGGATCCAGGTCTCAGGCTAACTGAACCCTTGTACTTTCTAGTACTCCACACCAATGTCTTGTTTCTTTCTAAAAAATATTTTGTTTATGGTTAGTTGCTGCTAAATGAGACCTATCTAATAGATAATCTCAAATCATTTTGTGCAATGTTTTGAAGGTATAAATAAATTAATGAAAATATTAGTTGATAAAATATTACATGATAACAAAAGCAAAGTATTTGTCAAAAGTCTGCTAGAGTTTTCAGAATTATATTTTTAAAAATTACAAACTGTTAGTGGTGGCTCATCTCTTTAATCCCAGCACTTTAGGAAACTGAAGCAGGAGGACTGCAAGTTCACATAAGACTGGGCACTTTACTGAGGCCCTGTCTCAAAATTAAAAACAAAAAAGGGGTGAGGATATACTTCAGTGCAGGTGCTGAGTTAAATCCCTTGCACCATATACAGAAAAATGTACAGATATAAATTTATCTCCTTTTTTTAAAAGGGTTAAGCTGTTGTAAGCAAGTTATTTAATCTCCCAGTGTCTTAGTTTTCTCACTATAAAGTGGGCAAAATAATAGGACAAAGGTGAGATTTGAAGATAAGATTAAATGAAATGATATACAGATTTTAAACTTACACATGGCAAATTAAAAGTATTCAAACATAAGACAACTATTATTACTATTATTATTATTATCATGACTAGCACTATTATTAGCCTTCTCAAAAGGGCTATGGCACACACACAATTGAAGAAACACTACCCTAGGCTTTTATAAATATTTCCTTTCAGAAATTATTTGGGATAACAAATGTTTTATTCAAAGTATTATAAATCCTTTTTGGAATGCTAAGTGTATCTTTGCAAAGAGCTGTTGGGAAATAAAGTTGGTACAGGACATGGAGAAGGTGAAGAAGATGGTCTGAGACCTAGGCTTCAAATTCTACCAAAATGCCTGATTCTCCAGAGCAAAGGAGAGGAGCACTGAGTGGTAACAGAGAAAAAGGAAGTAAAAGAGAGATTGCAAGCTTGGGAAATAAATAAGGAAAGAAAGATCCCATGAACCTATGATTTTATTAATGAGTTATTGAAACCATTTCTTAGCATGTCTACTCTGTTATACACAGAGCGACTTCAAATGGTAAATAGTCAAAGAACTATTTTTGGAACTATCGGTAGCATTTGGGAAGGAATAAACCGTTCCCAGCAGTCTGCTCACATTAATTTTTGGCTTCAAACGCACAGGTATATTTTCATGCTTCCTATGTTAATGAGAGGTGGTAGTGGAGCGTAATAACTTCGTCTGGGTTCAATTAGTAGTATGTTTTAAATTCCCCTTTTGGAAAAGGGGGAGAAGACAATCTGTGCAACAAAACTAGTAGACTGCACTGAGGTATGTGGTCACCATTGTCTGCATGGCTTTCCTCCACTATTTCTCATTAGTTTCAACCTATTAAAATTTCTGACAAATGTAAATTCTGTAAGGCTGATTGGTTTGATTAACCTGATAAAGAAAAAAAGAGCCAGTCACTTATCAGCCTTCACCTGACATTGACATAAAGTCTTTATGTGGCACAGTTCCTGGGTTTTGTCATTTAAAATGGGGCAATGGCTTGCTCATAGAATGAATAGGATTGCAGTGCAACAGATTAATTAAGCAGCTCTCAGGAATGATATTGAAAGGCAACTGATTAATTGAACATTGAAGCCATCTAATCAAATAGCAGACACAATAAATATGATTCTTCAGAGATAAAGTATGCACTGATTAGCATATTCATTTACACAGTTGGATTAACTCTTTGTGTACTTTTAAAGTGTTTCTGGCTGGAAATAGCCACCTGCTATGGATTCTCTCTCATGTAATTACAAAAGGGTCTGGAGGACATGTCTGTTTTAAGATTTGAATAGAATATTCATTACATATGCAGACTTTCTGGTCTCGAAAAAGTGGGAAAAATACACTTAAGCAATGAATTGCTACCCCATATAACCTGCAGTCAAGTAGAACACACAATAAACTCCAGTCTAGATGACTGAAAGGATCTAGATGTGATAAGTATAGGCACCAATTCCCAAGGATGAATGTATTACATATGGTATATAATGTACTGATAAAGAATTCCTAAAAAAAATCCACCAAAGGTGAATCATCAAGAAACTAATGCTGAACTCAGTGTCTAATAAGAGACAGCAAATACATAGTTGTAAAACCACTAATGCCAAAGATCCATTGAGATATTTATATATGCAAATACATCTTTTATGTATGGAAACATGGTAATGATTTTTTTTTTCACGTGAGTGTACAAAAAATCTAGCCACTTTGTAACTGTGAAATTTCAATAAAACAAATGGTGGCTCTAAAATATCAAGGCTTCTGGGAGAAGACAAATTCAGAGGCTGAAGCCATCTACTTCCACTGGAGTCTTCCCTTTGGCCTGACTGAAGCCCTGCCCCCATTCTTGACAGCAGGACAGGATCCACTTGCCACAGCTGTGCAGCTCCATGAATAGCAAGAGTCTCCTGCCTGTGCCTGGGGATGCTCATCATCAAAGGGAGTCTGTCACCCTCTGGTCCAAAGAGGGGCTCCCTGCCAGCCTGGAGCAGCACAGCTTCATGGGGGAGGGCACGAAATCCCAGAGAAAAGAAACACTGCCTTGTCAACAGCCCAGCCCTGGCAGCTTTAGTCCTAATACAGAGTCTTGACTGGATTCCTGCGTCAGTGACTTTCTTTTAGAAATTGAAGCTCTACCTATGAGATGGCTCTCCAGGAGAGAGGGCCTGTTAATGCCTCTGCTGCCACAGATGTCATGTGGAAAATAGGATGGAGCCATGCTTACTCATCACCTTAAGTTGGAATTGACTAAAGACAGTATGATGTGTAGAGGCAAGATGTTACAGAACTGTTAGTGAAAAGAGATTCAAGAGTAGTGGAGTTTTTCTATGGAGACTAAAAAATGCAAGGGATGTTTTTCTTTTAGTGTGAAAAAATTTTAGCTTAGACGAATTCCAAGTCAGTCACTAACTCATCTATACTATACTCCATAATATTTTATAAATTACTTCTGTTTAAAAAATTGAATCTTTAGGGTTTTATAAAAAAGTGGAAATGTGATAAAATGTATATAAGAAAAATACTTTATATTGATCAGAAAATGCAGGGCTCTAAATCAGTACTGAAATGATCTTATAAATGTACAGAAATAATTAGTTCACTTCAGATAAGCTAGCTTCTCTTCTAAAAAATAAAAAGTCACCACACCATTAGGATTTCACAGTCCTAACTGCATGTTTTTCCTTGATCTTGGTGGGTTTTTATATTAAGGGTTCATGTTGAACTAATCCAACTGGAGAAATCTAGAGATCTATATGAAAATATGTAAGCAGAAATACCAAACATGTAACATTTTCCTCTTCCCATGTTTAGCTTATTCCTTGGAACATTAAAAACAGACAAATATTCTTTCATTCTTTTTATGTGCTTACTGGTAACAATGCCATGAAGATTGAGACTTGTTCTATTGTCAAATACCACACTAGTTAGGAAAAGTAAAATCTTTTTAAAGCTGCTCTGCAGTTTTCTGAATTATATTTTTACAACCATAAACATGATTTTATCTCTCTTTTAAGATGATAGATGGTGATTTACTTTTCAAAAAATAGTCTCCTTAAAGTTCTGAAATTTACTCCTTCACTAAAGGCACTACTTTTTAATATCTTGCCCTGTTAGATAATCCTTTCATATTTCAAAAATAAAATGATCTGTTCATATATTAGCGGGCCTTTACTGTCCTTGAATATTTAGAAATTATATGGTAGGATGACTTGACTGCTTTGATGATTTCAATGTAAATTTTTCCATTTTTTGTTATTGCTCTTTGGGAAAGTATAAATACTATTATCTTACAGACTAACATAAATGCAGTTCACATAACTTGTTTCATATATATCAATTCAATGTTATACCTCAATTAAACTCGTCTCCTATATGTATACAGAATGTATGAAACGTGATATACAATATATAATATACAACATATATATAATACATCAATATATGTTTCTTTCAGGGATGCTTTCAGTGTACCCAAATAGAACATCACTCTTTATATTTAAGACATAATTTATTACGTTATAAATCTGCATCAGTCATTGTTTAACTGACTCCTGAGCTTAAAAAAGATATTAGCCAGGCATGGTGGCCTATAATCTTAGCACATGGTAGGCTAAGGTGATAAGGAGCATGCATGCTTTTTAACAGTGTGTATAAGCTAAAATAATATAAAGCATTTTAGTTCCTGTTGCAAGGATAATCATCTTGGAGACTTAAAGGATTTAGACAATCACAGCATTTTTAAGAATTATTTTCATTTTTGGAACTATTTTTAGGATTTTTGAGGCCTTCTGTATTTTCTTTATACTGTTTGGTTGATATTCCTGTTTACTTATAGAAAGTAGACTATAATAAATCCCAATAAATAATTGAATGCATTGCAAAGAAAAACATAAATCATCTCTACTTCGAATAGTGGCTTCTTTTGGCTCTCTTTTGAATGTATCATTAGCTTCCATCAGTCAATTTTTTAAGAGGCTCTCTAAGAAACCAATTGTTTTGATTTCATAGGTATTATGTGAATACTTAAAACTGTGCTATAAAATTAACCCATATTCTCCTAATTGTATCAGAAAGTTTTAAAAGTTCAGTCTATGTTTTTTGTAACAGCAGTACTCAAAAATTGGGTTTGATAAAAAAAGTTTAAAAAAAAAACTGGGTTTGAATTAAATGAAAGTAGGCATTAAAGAAAAATTTTATTTCTCTCGCTAATACTATGAAAGTAAGAGAGTTTCAAATTTAGTTCAAAGAATGAAAGCTATAATTGGCTTGATTTGAAATTATGCATGTCAGCAAGTTTATATGCAGATTCATTTGAAACCTGTCTATCTCTTTTTAAATAGCAAAGAAATCTGGTTTTACATTTGTCTATGTTTAAGATGGAAGCCTATAGGCCTCTGATTTATTTTAATTTTGAGAGAAACCATTCTGAGTTAAATACATTTTCCCACTTTAAAAAGTCTACCATTTATCAAAAGTCCCAGATAAACTTTTTATTAATGAATCATCAAATTCTATTGCATATGTCTTATTATTACTCAGTGTCTTTCATTAGCTCTCAATATTTTTCAGCTTTTAGAAAGCTTACTTGCATAACAGACTCCAATTAGATACCTGGATATCGCACAATGTAATTTTCAATACGGTGGAAATGGAGAGAACAGAGAGCAGACCTATCAGAGTCCAAGGGAAGCCGGGAGCTAGGAATGAGTATTAAGCAGAAACTCTGTAAGGGTCAGCATTAGCCCCTTGAAATGCATGATACCTTTACTTGACTAAAAGGATACTGTCTCAATTTCATTCTCTAGATATTTAAACAGTAATTTCAACCTGATATAATAATATATTTTGATATATTAAATGCTTCTTCCATTCTGAAAACACAATTTATTCATTTTCATAAAAATAATGCTTTTAAGAAAACTGTTTTTCTTTTGAATATTTGCTATCTTTCTCTCTTATCCTCAAGAACAAAGTGAAAAGATACTTAACTTTTTCACATGAAGTAAAAAAGAGTAAAAATTTATTTGGCTAACATCCTGTGACACCTCAATACACTTTGAAAATAATCAAGTTCATTCTACTTAAGCCCACGGTGTCTCTCAGAGGCAGGACAGCTATATGTGTCTTGATAACTCAAATCCAAAGCTCAAAAGAGGAATATGAGGACCAAGATAAATTGCTTTCAGCCGCAATCTAATCCTAGTTAATAATATAAAATAGCACCCATTCTCCAATCCAGCACTGACCCATTTCCAATCTTTCACTTTTCTAGATAAATTTACCCATGCAGAAACAACAGAGTGGGGGGAGAGAAAAGAGGAAATAAGGAAGGGAGAAAGAGGAAGAAATGCAGCAATGTGTGTTAAATATCCTGTGTTACTATTAAGGCTGATAATAGGGTTTTTTCCTCTTTTTTTTTTTAATCTTGGAAAATAAATTTTACAGGCCATTTCAAAAGGACAACCTGTGTGGAAAGGCAACACTCTTGGCACAGATATTTTGCCACTCAGGGTGACTCCACTGAAGGATGCATCATGTGTGCAGATATTCAAGAAGATTTAGATTGGTTAAAATATGAATCTTACTAATTCATTATTTTATAGTTGTGTTTCAATAAAGAAGAAAAATGCTAAACCTTTCTTTCATGAAACTAATAATTAGAGAAGAAAGAAGCCTGCTACAGAGTAAAAAATGATTTACAGAAGCTTAGCTGATGTTTGGGAAAAGCAGACATGTGAAGGTGAGTTGTGAAGGAGATGGAATACTGTTTCATTTACTGATCACAGGATTTACAAGAGGCAACTTGGGAGGGACACATAGTCAAGGTCAGCTGCCCCTTTAAATGTAAGATCACACATTACTGATGAGCTACAGCTCCATGTGCTTCCTACCAAAACTCTGTGAAGCCTTTTTCTTTCAATTGATTAAAAGCAAAGGAATGTTCGCCTGGGAACTAATGAGCTATACGTAATGAATATGGTTGTGAAGTTCTCCTCGTCAATCTCCTCTTGTACAAGTGAGAGCACTGCCATCGCTGCTGAACTAAGAACTTCAGTCCTGGTAGCAACAACACTATTGAGACAATTTAGTTATCATAGGTAAGTAAGATGTAGAAACATGAAAATCCAAATCTACTGCCAGGTTCAGAGGTTTAAAAAAAGTGAACCCACAGAAGTTGTATAGAACCTACATTGTTTCGTTCAATTTTTATTTGGTTGCAGACCATCAAGTGCTTTTCGCAAATGATACTTGGGCCTCTGTTAATAATCAAGTTATTAAGGCTGATGCACAAAAGTAAAAAATTCAGGTTTTATTATTTTACATTAGCTCAGACATTAACAAATTAGAGCAAATATATTTGAGAGGCTCTTCCAACTCCTAGAAATATCCCTAGTACAATAAAAAGCAAAGGAACTTTCTTTTCATTGTTCTTTCTGCTCTATCTTCACCTTTCTCTCTTGTTTCCATGCCCTCATTCTGTCCTCCAAGCCGATTCACTAAGACACAAAGGACCAGTACTCCCAAAGAAACTCACACCTGTCCTTTACTGCCTGGAAAAAAAGAAATATCCTGGGCAGAAGATCTGAGATAACAAAAAAAGAAAAGCAATTTGTTTGGTTATCTGATGGAGGTAATTTATGTTGAAGTGTGAATTGATTTAAATTTCCTGCTTGACTTGTTTTTAAAAGATGGGTTATTAACATAAATAAGTCATGATCAGTGACCAGAGGTGATAGGCCCAGTGCTCAGCTAACATCTTCCCTAGGGCATGCTGGAGATAAGAGGTCAGTAATTCCACAACTCTTTACAGATTGCCAAGTACCATGTAACTTTTTTTAATTGAATGTTTCACATTGGCTGGTCCCTGAGCATCTTCCTGAGGGTAGTGACTCTCCTGTCTTTGAGAAATTGTAACTTGGGGATAGCTACTCTCAACTCACCTTGCCTCCTCCCACTCCATCAGAACCTCAAATTTTAAGAAAAACAAAACAATTTTAAACATGTCCTCTGTGGTACTCTAGAGCGGGCAGTGAATCAAGAAATACTTTGCTGGTCAATTTTAGAATTGTTCAGTAAATTGTTTACTTTAGGATGCTTTCCTTCCAGTTTTGTGACCTCTTGAACATCCTGCCCCTCATTTCATGTCAGAGCTATTTCCTTTATGTTTCTCTAGCCAAAGTACCCTTCTTACTTCCTCTAGTTCTGAGTTTGTTTTGTCCTTCTCAGGATTGTCAATATAATCAATTTCATCTTCACTGATTGGTAGAGTTTCTGATAAATACTACATAAATGGCCTTCCCATGTTGTTAAGTGGGTGATGTGTAACTGACATTTTTCTTAAAGAAACTATATTGTGCATCTTAATCATCTTCAGGTATAAAAAGTTTATGTAATATATGACCATTCTCTCATATTATTTTGAATGTAAAATAATTAGTCACGTGCTGCAATCTAGGAAATAAATTAATTCATGTAAAATCAAATTAAGGAAAAATAAGTTAAAATAATTATTTGTGGAAGGAAATTAGTCAACTTTTACTGAAGCTTTTACTCAGCAAGTTGGTGAAAACTGTCTCCAAGGAATCATTGTTGCTGTTCACAAAGTTTCTGGTGAAAAAACGTTATCTTCTAAATGTTCTCATATTTATCTGCCTAAAAATCAATTTACAAATGAGACTGATAGACAGCACTTCAATCACCAGTGAAAATGTTTTCTGGCAGAATTCATTAACGTTTTCTCCTATTAGAAGTAAGTACTGATAGATTTTTTTTTTTTTTCAGAACTCAGTCTCACTAAAATTTCCCCAACTGGCTTCAAACTTGCAACACTCCTCCCTCAGATGCCTTAGTAGCTTGGATTAGAGTTGTATGCCACACCTGGATTAGAATGATTTTTAAAAAGTTTATAAGTATAAAAGTATTAAGACATTATTTCTAAATATTTTATTTTATGGCCAGAAACTATAGCTTTAAAATTTTAAAAAAAAGTAGTTTGTCTCAATAAGGAGAAAATATCTGTCATTATCAGTCCAAAAGTTGAATGTTTTTAATTAAAAACATAGATTTATGCCCTAAATTAAATAAGCAATAATGTGAGAGGAGAGAACTAGTATACACATTTGGAGATTGTTAAATTATAACACAAGGACTTAAAAATAAAACTGAAAAGATGCTGAAACAGAACAATTTTCTTTTCAGGATACAGAATAGTCTCATATAAAACCTTACTTTTAAACATTTTCAAGAAAATACTTGAGTATAGCCATTATGGAAGAGTGAAAGTTTCTTTAAAAATTAAAAATTGAACGTTATGTTTTAGCAATCTCACTACTGTACAGCATGAATATTCAAAAGAGATTAAAGCCATGTGTTGGATAGAATTCTCCACTCTGATGTTTATCATAGCATTATTCACAATGGCCATATTATGGAATCATCCAAAATGTCCCTCAGTGGATGAATGGATTAAAAAATACTATTCAGGCATTACAAGAGAATAAAATCCTATCATTTGTCACAGGGGTGGACGTGGACATTATGGAGTCAAATTTTCCAAGAACAGAAAGGAAAAAGATTCCACTCATATATAGAATCTAAAAACACTGAAGCTGGGCATGGTGGCACATACTTGTAATCCTAATACTCTAGGAGGCTGAGGCAGGAGGACCTCAAATTTGGGCCCAGGCTGCAGAAATTAGTCATTTGGGAAGACTTTGTCTCAAAATAAAATTTTAAAAAGGTTAGTATTGGATTTCATCCCCAGTACTGGAAGATAAATTTTTAAAAATTGATCTCAGAGAAGTTGAAGATAGAAGGCAGAAAGAATGCCAGTTTCCAAAATCTGGGCAAGGTACGTATGAAAGGGGAGAGACAGAAGTTCATCAGGAAATACAAAGTTACAGTTAGACAAGAAGAATATGCTGGTGTTTATGGCACACTAGGGTATAAAGAATTAACAATGATGCATTATCTATCTCTTAACAGTAAGAACTGAGAGAATGTACTCACCACAAAAAAATGATAAAACTTAAGATGACAGATGTGGCTAAAGATCTCAAATATACGATGTATGCATGAATCAAAACATCATGCTGGATCCTTTAAATATGTATAATATGGGTTAATAAAAAATTGAATTTTAAAGCTACTGATACTTGAAAAACATTAAATTTTAATGCTAAAATTCCAAGTATTAACTAGTAAAATAGAATTAGAAAAACTGATGTTACCTATGTAAACTAGCCTAGTTCTCTTTTTTATTTGTTACTTTCATTAGCACTTTACCTTGAAAACTTTGACTTACTTTTATGTCTATTATACTGATAAAGCAATAATTGTTGATATGTATTTTTCTCATGATAATATATAAGAACATGGGAAGTAAAGAAAAAACTAACAAAATGATGGCAAGGTGGGTGCCATATTTCTACTAGAAATTTCCATATAATTTTATTTTAAAAGATTCAAAGAAAGAGAATTATCATGCACAAATATAATGTAATCAACCCTTTATAGCTGGAAATTTCATGTATGTAGATTCAACTAACTGTAGGTTGAAGAAACTTGAAAACTTGTGTCTGTAATGAATGTGTACATATTTTTTGGTCATTTTTCTAAGCGTTATGACTTTTTATTAAAAATAATGTATAGATTATATAAAGTAGAAAGAAAGGTAGATTATATGCAAATACAATGTCATTTTACATAAGGGACTTAAACATTCACAGATTTTGTCTGGTATTCAAGAGGAGGTCCAGGAACCAATGAAGCTGCACAATAAACATGCTTTTATCCTTCCATCATAAAAGACCGTGGCAAGAAGCTGTCCAAATGAGGACAAAGGAAGCCACGCCTCAACTGATAGTAAAAAGTGCATCTGTCATTATATACGCTCTAGATTTTGGGTGTGCAGCCAGTGCTATCCTATTATTTTGAAGTTGTGTACCCCAAATAAATTTCATTTTTATGTAATTTAGTTTGAGATACATTCCTGTTACTTGCTGCCAAAACAGGCAGAAGATATATATCTCCCAATATCGTTGTATCAATTACTTCTGGCTCTATATATAAATGAATAGCACCATGCTGACATTGAGGCACACACTAGCAGCAAGAGGGAAATCGTAATAGTCATTCTATGTTCTTAGAAATGACCAGAAGTATTTGTGTTATTCTTCCCATTTACTCAGGTTAAAATTCAAAAGGAGAAAAAGAAGCGTTCACTTTACTATCAACGGCTCTAGATGGTAGGTTTTCCCTTGTGGAATTTACCTCTAGTCGTTTCAGCACTGCTGACTGCAGAAGTGGAGTGAGTTAGAATTAATCACTGTTTTGTATTGGCAATAATAAACAACGATAGGCATGTTTTAGAAACAGAACAATCAACATGTTAGAAAGAGTTACAACGTATTATTAATGCATGCCCACATTTTACAGTTGAGGAAAGTAAAGTGGCTTGCCCAAAGTCATACACTGATTGTAGTGGCAGTCAAAGTTTATTATACAGCAAACTGTATGATGTTTTTTATGTGTTTCCATATTCTATTTTTTGTATTTTTTTAAATCATATATGAGGATTTTAAAATATCATTTAACAGTAGTACTACATTCACATGTAGAAAACTGATTCAGAGTTATGCAAATGTAATAATACATGGGAGGAATGGCAAAGAATTTCACAGTATGCTACTAAATAAAAGGTAACTAAACAATGATTTCACCAGCACCTTCAAAATTCCAATACAACCCTGTACAAAAGTTAATATATAAACTGCTTCTTTTCTAGAGAATTAGCTATCTTTTAGGTCAATGGAATATAATTTATCTAATGCTACTTTAGTATCCTGACAAATTTAATTTATCCCTACTTACCCATAAGAACAGGTCTATGAATTACTTTAGTAATTGCTCAAGAGGATAAAAAGGCCAATGTAGAATACATTTACATATATTAATATATGAAGTTTTTAGTGAAAGAAACACAGAATCTTAAGCAAGATATTCTTTGTAATATATTTTTAAAGTAAGGAAAAGTCATTTTAAATTAAAATTTAATTTTAAAGAAACAGATGTTAACAAAGCTAATTCTTAAGTAGAAGTACATTTCATTCTAATTTACCATGAGTTATAAAAAATTAGGCAATTAGTTAAGATGAAATGTTATGTATTTGAAAGCTTTCCAAAATTACACTGTTTTTCTTAATTTTTCTACTACTGCATCAATCATAGAAATAATTTGCACTCATACTACACAACCATAGCATTTGACAAATAAAAACTTTGAAGTCTTCTGGATAAAAGGCTTTGTAAGTTAATGCAATATATTATTAATTCCATAAAACCCCAAAACTTTAAAAGAGAAAGTCACTTCACGGGGATACTACACAAGATTTTAAAGTTAATATAAATCATTAGGAATCCTTAAAGGAAACCTTAGTCTTCTATTTTAGGACCCGTCAGTCTTGTAGGTAAAATGTTTCCATGTATCCTCCTCCAAGAAACACTGAAGTAAGTGATGTTTTGGGGGAGGAAAATGGTAGCACAAACAAAATGCCTCCACTGCTTTTAATCACTCAGTGTTTTGTTTTGCCTGGCAACTGACACAGGAGCACTTTTGTGTACTGGGATAAGACTTGAAATGGTAGGTCCTGTCTGGTAAGTCCAGACAAGCTCATCAGATGTCCATCACAAAATTTAGATACACTATTTATTATCTAGTCAGCTTGTTTGCGTATGTGCATGTATTTCCTTAAAAGGAAGAACATCAAGATTTAGGAAAATCAACCTTTTCCCTAGAACCATCCAAAAGAGATAAAGGAGGAATTCGGACTTGGACATGGCCATATGATATTCAGGATCTTGTACTGAAAAATGCATTGGTAAAGTGTAGCTACACTTGTTGCAAATAGGGAGGGGTGGGTGAATGGAAGGGAGGGGAGGGGAAGGGGGGGAAGAGGGAGGAAAACCAAGATGTATCATGTACAGGTACAAAATAACCATGTTGATTATGATCATTATGTATACAATGTACCAATACATGTTCTTGGTAAAAATAATAAAAATAATAAAAAAATTAAAAAAAAAATAAACTTCCATCTTGCACATAAAAAAAAACAAAACAAAACAAAACAAAAAACTCATTGGCTGGACTACCAGAATGCTTCACTGAACAAGGGGACTGGAAAACAGCACACTAAATATCTCCTGTCACTTTTGACATCACCAATGGTAACTTGTGACAACCATCTGGCATTAGTGGGAGAATTAAAAAAGGACAGTTTTATAAATTTCGCACTGTAACCTGATTATTACAAGTATAAATAAGAGTTTTCACTGTCTCTGCAAGAAGAAAAAGCAATGTGTACCCTAAAGCTTAAAGTTTCCAACTCCATTTACCTTCTAGGTGGCCATTTCTTGAAATGTTCTGAACAAAGTTCTCCAGTGCAAAATAGTTACAAATATTTTTAATGCTGATATTAATTGGAAAAACGGGTTGTATCAAGCGGGGTAATACCTGTGTCTATTAATCCTTGTAGTAATACACCAGTTTATTCCAGTCATTTGTTTTTCTCATACTCTGTAGGACCATTTCTTTTCCAATACACATTTTGCATTAGAGTATGCAAAATGTAGATATGGAAGCAAAGCATTAAGTAAATATAAAAGTGTGTATCTAAGAAGGCAGTGATATGAAAACAATTAGGAGTTTGCTACATGGGAAGCACTATGCTGAGTTTAAGATTTTACAAATTATTTGATCCTCATTAAAAAAATCTTAAGGGACAGATCTACTAGTCCCTTTTTCCAGAGAAGAAAACTGAGCTCACAGAGAGCTCAGAAATAACTTTCTACAAAAGTGTAATAGAAACTGTTTCTTACAGGGTTGTATTTAGAATATGAGATGTAAACAATAAAGCCTACACTTAATTGAATGTTATACTTTATTTCCAAATGTATAGAGGAAAAAAATTCCATTTAAGTACTTCACAGAAAAAGATAGGATTTGATATGCATGGATTCGTAAAGGCTTAATTGAAAGAAACTCTAAACCAACAAATTTGCAAATGGTACATTTTGCATCTGTCAATAATTCCATTCAAAAGAGCATTTCCTTGGAGAGCTCTTATAAACAGGAATTTACCCTTTACTGAACATACACTAAGAATAGATAATTCATGTGTCTAATTCTGGCATAAATGTACACATAGGAGATTTATAGGCTTAGCTGATTCTTTCATTTTACAGACCTGTTCATTATTACATTTTGAGTTTTGCTGCATGAACTCATTCATATTGGGAACATATGCTGATTAAAATATTCGTTCAATAAGATTTCATTATAATCCAAGATGTGTGCAGTATTAAAAAGTAAATTACTATTTTATATTTTTAAATGATTTGGTCGTCAGTTGGGAAAAACAGTTTCTGAAATATGACATAGTTAATGATAATGCTATATTTCCACTCACTGTCATAATTCATAACAAAAACGGAGTGGAAACTTATTTCAAAAACAATAAATGCCCCTGGGAAAGCTTAGGCATTTTCTCTTGCATAGTTATGCACATATTGATTGCTTAGTGTCACCTATTTTATACTCCTTTCCAAAGACATTTGTCATGTGCTTCTGTAGCTCCTCTAACTAAAGAGGCACAGTTCATACCCACCCTTCTTGAATTTGGGCTCCACCTGTGCCTTGCTTTGGCCACTGGATAGTAACAAATGTGATGTGAGTACAGGCTTGAGCAAAACATAAATTTTCTCTTGGCCAGCACCTAATGAGGAGAGGTAATCATGGACCAGACTGTGCATCCAGTTCTGCCATCAGACACACACCAATGCCAGATACTCTGCCTAACCACTCTCCCACATTCCATCCCCACCAGGCACAAAAGTGAGTCCTGGCAAATTGAGCCAAATTTAACACAGACCAGCTGATCCCCACAGGCCTGTGAGCTAAAAAAATGTTTACTGCTGTTTTCCACTAAGTTTGGTGGTTTTCTTTTATAACATCACATTACCACAGCAAGGCCTAAACTATATAGTTTCCTCTTGTACTTTTCTTAATGGTATAAGTGATATTTAAAATTAAGAATCAAGTGCATCCTACCAATTTCAGTTTCTCATTTTTAATTACAAAATTGTCTATGTGCCTATTTCTAAGTCAAAGTCAAAAATCATCAATTGACTTTACTTTAATTTAGGTTTACTTTAATTCATCATTTATTGAACATTGACTATATTTCTGGCACTATGCTGGAAACTTCCAAATACAAATAAGTAGTTCAAATAACAATATCTGGAACTATATGAGCAAGAAAATAAACACAGTAGTAATGGACTCTAACTCAAAATATAAAATAAATATTCTTGAGTCCACTGACGTAAATGATTAGATACATTTAAGGGGGGAATAGATCCATCTTCTATGCAAAATAACTCCAAATAAGTCAATACTCCACCTTCATATTGGTGGAATGTAAACACTCCTTGGAAAGAACACTTCTGAAACATGCGGTACAGGCTTCCTAGAGTGTGACTTTAGCTATGGGCTTGGAGTAATGATTTCCTTCATGGGAGTAAACAGTGAAAACGGAAAAAATATAACTTGACAGTGAAGAAATCGGACCATCAATAACTTGCTGGGTGACCAAAGTTAGCAGCAACACTAACTAGAAATACTGATTGTATGTACCCTTTATGAGGTTGCGATAAACTCAATGTTTCATTTCTGTGGCTTTTCTTCCTAAGCCCCTACATACCTCCAATGCCAGTACCTCATCAGACAAATTCCCAGTTACAAGGATATTCTATCACATCCTTGTTCAGTACCCCTCAAAACTGCCAAGATGATTAAAAAACGGAAAGTCTGAGCAACTGTTAAGACCAAGAATAGCTGAAAGGGATATGGTCACTAAATGGAATATGGTATCCAAATGTCCCAGAAAAGGGATATAAGATAAAAATAAGAAAGCTGTGAAAAGGTATGAATTTTAGTTAAGAATACTCTAACAGTATTTATTTACTAACTGTGAAAACAGTACCACAATATAGGATGTTATAATAGGGAAAATTGGGAATGGGGTCTAAAGAAACTCAGATTAATCTTTACACCTTTTCTATAAATCCCAAAATGTTCTAATTTAAAATTTTATTTTAAACTACAGTGTCTATGAAACTCTATGTCAATAATGTATTTGTTTAAATTATATTCAGTGTTCTCCATAGTTTTGAGGGAATGATTATAACATTTTTGTTTACAAGGTATGACAGAAAATATGAAATATACTGAATGTTAAAATTAAAAAAAAAATCATTATAGGAAAAGACACATGGCCATTAATCTCTATTGTATCCCCTTCACGTGGTAGCTATCCAATCATTATTGAAACTTTCTGCTCTGCAAATCCTCTTTTGTGAACGTCTCTATGAGGTGTGATCAAAATTACAGTGAATGCTGCTGCCAAATGGAAAGATAGGCTCATAAAAAACACAGACCTGGCACAAAGTGACTTCTGGCTCTCCCGTAAAGTCAAAATGATCATGAAAGGATAATGTTTTGAACTGATTAAGGATATCAAGGGAGTCATGAAAGTGTAACTTCAGACATTCATGAAAAAGGACTCCCAGAACTGCTTTAGAAAGTGACAAGAATGAGATAAGTATGTTTGAAGCAAAGGGGACTATTTTGAGGAGGATAAATGGCAATACATCTTTTACTGTAATATTTTTTTTAATTTATGGACACACTGTATTTTTTTTATCACAACTCGGATACACTGTTGATTTGTCTTAACTTTCATTATCTAATTAAGTTTTCTTGGACTTTCAAGTATAGTTTTAAATTCCAAATTTTGGGATTTACTAAATATTATTGCACATAAAGGTAGTTTAACATATCGCTAGTTTAATGTGAATAATAATTTTTCCCTCTAAAACATAAATTTTGTAAGTAGAATAATTTTAATTTTAAAATGTATTTAAATGAACAGATTGCACTGTTTTGATTTAATTTTGTAAATAAAATGGAAATTGCTTCAATTAATTTTTACTAACATTACCTAAAACCACTGTCAAGTATCACTTCTTGTTACACTTTCTCTAACACAGATTGATGGCAGGATCAGAGATACCAGCTGTTTAAATACTCTCTATTTACAGTGTTGGCTTAATAAATAACCACTCTGCTCAGCAACCTCAATCTTTTTCAGCTGAAAATCTTTCATTGCCATTCCCTACACATGGAACATGACTTTTTTTTTTACTAAGTCATTATTTTAATAATTTAATATTATGAGAGGTATGCTCAATACTGCTACACAGTAACCACTAGCTCGCAGCTTTAAAAAAAAATGTGGGGTATTCAAAGGGCATTAGTAAACACACCTAAATGACAATGAAGCAGGTGTGGACGACATTTAATAAAGTACGCCCTTCATTTTTCCTCTTAGTCTGTTTGGTTTCTCAGGAATCTCTGCTTGACAGTGAATTCGTGTGTTTGTCTCAAGGAGATTCTTTCACTGTTTGAGTCTACTGACATGGCAACCTCAGGACGACAGAAAATATGGTTGAAACCTAAAACTGAGTTCTAAAAGGCAAAATAGGGTTTTTGCTCACAGAATCATAGTTAACAATTAAAATGTCATTTTAATGCCTATCTGAAATTAGGTGTGCCGTGGTTACACACTCTAACCATAGTTTACAATGGTTCACATTTGATTTTTTTTGCCCAATAACTAAGGATATCAACATAAATTCACTGAAAGTGTTTCTTCTGTTTCTTAATATAACTATGTAAGGGTTGTATTAAAAATAAATGAACAAACATAAGTTATTAATTCACAAAAATTAAAGATTTATTTCTTCCTTTAAGGGCTTTGTATACCAATTCCAGGCTGGACACCAATTGCAGTGTGTTAAGTACTGCCTCAGTTTTTGCCATGCCCTCACAACTACTTCCTAGTTTTCAATACATTTTTAGGTTACCTATTGTAGATACCAGTGGTACTAAACTCACTTGCTTTGCATAATGGTCAGTACATAAACTACTGCACTTCTATTGGAAGGATGGGCTGCATAATGGACTTATTAAGAGATACGTTAATGCAGTATTTCGTGAATTATGTTCTAAACGTATCAATTCTGAAATACTTATCAGAAATTGGGAATGTAATGCTTATTCCTTAGACTTTTTCATTATCTAATTTCCTCAGTAATGAGATTAGTAGAAAATTAAATAATGAAATACCTATATGTATTGTTTTGTATTTTTAAAATATTTATAAAGTACTCAAATAATCTCTCCTGGTGATAGAAAAAATATAACAGTATCTTGAAAAGAGAGGTTTTTGAAAAATGTTTTCTTTTCAAACCAGTGGTTGAGGGATTTAAGAGTAAAAATTGAGAGAGAAAATTCTTAATTTACATGGTTTTCTGGATTGGTTAAACCTTATGAGAAAGAATTTTTTTTTTTCTGTTAGGTCTTTTAAGCCTTGCAACGCTTTAGGTTAGAAATTTCAATCTTCTCATTGTTAGATTGTGTAAAAACATGTTCTCAGTCAAGGGTTTACGTAGGGTCTAAGTAGTGTGATCCCAGGAACACATAGCAACTCCAGGCCTTTGTAGGCATTCGAACATCCAATTCAGATGTTTCAGGATACACATGCAGAAGAAAGATTTTTTTTTCAAAATTCTTTGTGTATATTTGTGTGTGAAAATATGTATTATCTCAATCTGGCATCTGGTCTTCCCACTATTTGATTTTTAAGGTGTACTGTATGTTGTCTGAAATGATTAGGTTTGAAAACATCCTTTGTATATTATTTGTAGGCATTATCCAATGGAAAGACCTGTGGTACAAGGTGGCTGAGTATTTGGAAGAGCCCATTTAAGCAAGGTAAACGTTAATGAAGTGTTCAGGGCAAAGCTAAGGAAGAGAGTTAAGGGATCCTTGTCAAAATGAAGTCTATGGTATACTAAAAAGCTGTTACGTTCTGTGGACTCTCTAAAACAGCCAAACTTTCCCTACAATTTTACAGGGAAAGGAACAACATGCAGTTCATTTAAGGACTACCAGAAGCTGAGGAATTTAGAGTCCTTTCTCTAACAGTGTCAGACGAGACGGGATATAGGTGAAGAACAGTTGATACTGAGGGAGACTAGAGCCTTTCTCCTCTCTTTTTCCTCTTAAAAGCCATCTTTACAACTATGATGATGAAGCAGTGGGGACAGAGGCAAGAAGCGGCAAATTGGAATGTTTTTTAAAAATGTATTTGGAATACAATGTTTGTTCTTGCTATATATTGTAGAAAAATTCAGTTAAGGCTATTGATGTATTCATCGCCTTTCCAATTTATTATTCTTTGAGGTAAATACGTTAAAAATCTATTACTGGCAATTTTGAAATACACATTATTATTAACTATAGTCACTAGGAAGTATGATAGATGATTGAAACTTACTCTTTCAGTCTAATTGACACTTTGTTCACTTTCAACAACTTCTCCCTATCCCTTCCCTTTCCTTCCCTTCCCCAGTCTCTGGTACCCACCACACTGCTGTCTGGGTTTTTGTTTTGTTTTGTTTTGTTTTTTGGTGCTGGGGATTGAACTCAGGGCCATGCACTTCCTAGGCAAGCACTCTACCACTGAGCTAAATCCCCAGCCCCTGCTGTCTGGTTTTATGTGACTGACTCTTTAGGATTCCACATGTAAGTGAGAGAATATAGTATATCTCACATATAAGTGAGATAATATAGTATTTATCTTTTCGTTCTTGGCTTATTTCACTTAACATGTGCTCCAACTCTATCCCTATTGTCTCAAATGACAGAATTTCTTTTTTGAAGGCTATATAGTATTTTATCATGTATATACATACCCCACTTTATTCACCCACTGATAGACCCTTAGGTGGCTTCAAGGAATCTCAATTAGATTTTATCATTCTCTTCCCCTGCCATCTCCTTCTTCTTTGCCTCCTAGCTATTCCTCTTCTCTTTTCCTCTACCTCATTATTAGGGATGAAGGGAAGATACAGTTGGGGTTGAGGCAGTTACAACTTATCAGGAGGAGCACAGCCCACAGAAGTCCTTAGGCAAAAGGGTGGTAAAGATTACCTTTGCCTCCCATTCTGTTCTGCAGTTACTCTGGCTTTCTCTCTCCAAATCCATGGTATGACGGAAAAAGATGGTGAATGCTTAAATTTTTTTTAAAATTATTTATTACAGTAAAAGACACTTCACCATTAATCCCAGTCACAAAACTCTCTCACTTCGAACACAATTATCCTGTCATTTTCGCCACTTTCTGAGGAAGTTCTGCAAGTCCTTTTTCAGTATCTTTTGTTGTGGCGTTGTGGCTCCCTCGAGGTCCTGAACTCATTCAAAATGTTTACGTTTTGTGATCATTTTTGACTTTGCAGTAGAGCTACAAGTGGCACAATGACAGATGAAGTGAATAAGGTAGTGAAGATACACTGTAATGTTTTAACAAGGCTGCCTTGTCATTGGATGACACTTGGGGGCAGCCTTCATTGTATCTTTGGTTACCTCATAAAGTCATTCATGAACTGCTTCAGTAATGGGCAAGGAGGAGGGACTAAGTGTGTTGAAGTGAGGGAGAGTATTTTGAGAGTGATTATTGAGTGTGTTTACTAAAATGAAGTTTTTAAATTTAAATATTCACTATTTAATTTAACACTTGTGCTTTTCCTCCTATGTTTGCTTTCTCTCCATTTCCCCAGGGTGCAAGGAAGTACTAAGAACTAGGGAGGGTATTTTGCAAACAATGGTCAGTAGGAACAAGAAGGAAGTGATTTCTTTTCGTTTTCTTCCTTCCTCACTCCTAGAGGACAGGATGACTCCCTCTGGCACTGAAGAAGAGAGCTGAATTTTCATGTTTTCTCACAAGAATCACTGTATGTAAAATACAAAACTGCCCATATTTTGTTATTGTAATTTTATTTGATCAATATTTGAAACATTAAAATAACCTCAAAAAGTCTTTGCAATGATTTTTTATTTTGGGGATGTGAAACCCAGCGATATTGATAAAGTTACAAAAAATACATTTCTATGCTACTTTATATTTTGCATTTGAAATGAGTGGTACTTCAACATTCACCAAGCCTTCTATAATATGTCTTAGGTCAGTTATGTCCCTGAGGAAAGTCTCTTTTGGAAATATAAAATGATAGACATATATGAAATTCATTTCCCGGGCCTTATATTTTTTCCACCACTTTGTTAATTCTCAGGTAACCAGAAAAATAGAAATAATCATCACTGCTCAATTGAGATGGCTAGGGATTAAATCTAAATGTTACTGAATTGTGAGTGGGCCTAAGAACCTTATAGTAATTTGTATAATGAGATCCAAAGTCTACTTCAGAAGAATCCTAATTGCTTAAGAAAATAACAATTAAATTTGCATAAATTAATAACACATGCAATGTTTTTCGTCTAGTCAAGACATTAGGGGGTTTCTTTTTTAAAACTCTTAATTTTGATTTGCAAGAATACATTATTTGGGGGGGTTGACAACATTTTTACTTTTTCAAGGAAGGAATAATACATTATTGAAAGAAATTATATACCAAGAAATTTCAAAAATAGAATGAATAAATAAATCTGGTTATTTTATTTGGTGCTAAATGAAAAGACCATTTAACTTCCTAGTTTTACCCATCAGAAAATTAAGGCTGAGAGAATTTAAAAAACATGTTCAGGGTTACTCAGAAAGTTCATGTCACTAACAGTATTTCTACAAAGACCTCATCTTTCACTCAAGTTACTGTTCTAGTCAGCTCATGACTGAATAATGTGGGAAAACAGAGTAGACAAAATACCAAAAATGGAGCTTAGTTTTGCCATGGTCCCATGACCAGCATTTCCTTCAACACAGGAATAGATCTCTTATGAAAAGAGAGGGCATAAGTCAAACTTTGCAAGAACCAGTTTTGAAAGACAGCTTCTTTATTTCCTAACACATCACTAATCACACATCCATAGGTAAAAGATTACTGTCCATGTTTTGAAAGCATATTTTGCTATTCCAAAAACTGTGTGACTGATATCCAACTCTACAGACTATACTCTCCTATACAGCAAAAAATGCTCTGTCAGCAAGACTACCAGCTGTGGTATTAATCTTTTACCATGTACATATTAGTGACTATTTAATTTATGCCTACTTATTATAAGGTACTGCATGGCACATTTAAAACATAAGCTTACAGCTAATCAGAAGTTAATTAAAAACTTTACACTATAATTTCCTGTGGTTGCTTTCATCTGTAGTTTTACAGGAGTAATTATATGATTTTTACAGTGCAATCTACTTAATTTTGTGATGTTATTCTTCAAATCATTGCGGGTGAACAAAAATCAGTTCTCTAGTATCAGAAGCGTTAGCAGAGGCACTGAAAGCATGAGATTGCTATTAATGCAGGCTTCTCCTCTGCCGGACTGATAATTTCCACTGGGGAAGAGAGGGAATTCTGGCTTCTCTTGCCTGGTTAAATCTTGCTAGATGACATACACACACACAGGCACACACACACAAGCAAAGCAAGTAGAACCAATGTATACATAATGTAACAATGTAAACATAATCTGAACTCAAGAAAGTAACTTTTCTCAGAAATATTAATACTTCTGCTAAAAAATATTGTAGAAGTATTTGATAATGATTTGAAGAATAACATCACAAAATTAAGTAAATTGCACTGTAAAAATCATATAATTACTCCTGTAAAACTACAGATGAAATACTGAAAAAGACTTTAAAGGTTCTGAATTTTAGCAGTTTCTTCTACTAAGTGTTAATGGCAATTGTAAGACTCATCCTCATCTCTGCGAATCAAAATAAACTGTGAGAATCTAGCTAAACATGCTGTCATTTGTAGGTTAAAGGCTACAAGGACCGTCACGCAAAGCACCTCAGAGTTTATGTTCTAATTTTACTGGTTACTCCATAATGGGGAACACAGTGGCCATCCTAGGGCAGGTATTGAGTTGTGATTTGTTTACTAAGTAATGAAATCAGCCTCCCAAATCAGAAAGTCAATTACTCTTTCCTGTTCTTTACCAATCATAATTAGTCTATCCATATGTGAACAAATGATTTGTTTCTTTAAAATTACTACAATATTCTCGATATGGCTTCATGGTATGATACTATTTTTGTCTGGCTGTGTGAGCTCACATTTTGTACAGGTACACTCACTTCTTACACTAATCTTCCATCTTTCCAAACAAACGTGCCTATTTCTCTCAACTTTAGATTTATCCAAATATTCATACCAAACTTACTGAATCCCATATTATAAGGCGGTCTTTCAAGATACTCTCTGAACTGGATTTAAAATTATTCAATATTATTCATTCACAGCTCTAAAATCACATAAGATTAATATTTCAATATGTCATCATGAAAGTGTCATTCTAATTCCAAGTTTTTACACTCAATGTTTATTCTGCCTCAAATGTCTTCTCATCATTGTAGTGGAAGGAATACGATTTTTGGATTCAGACCATTCTAAAGGTTAATTTGAATTTTGACACATAAGAAAATGGGTGATTTGTGATACCTTGATTCATTGTAAAGTAGGAAGAATAATAATATAATTATAATCTACTTATTTTCTCTTTTGAAAGAACATATCTTAAAAATGCTTAAAAAATGCAATTAAATATTGCCCATTATTTAAAAATCATTCAGTACTGAAATCGTAAGATAACTAAGCTTATTGTTTTTATTAAATTGTTACCCCTCTTCATCTTCCACCGAAGGAGTCTGTACACAAACGAAACAGTAAATAGTGTCATGGTATCTATCTTTTCATACACTCTAAAGAAGGGCACCAGATGTATTTACTGAATAGTAGTATGGGAAGGAATTCACAAAGAACTAAGGAGATTACAGTAAAGAACTAAGGATTTTATAACTTAATGTTTGCAATAAATTATTGTAATAAAATCCTCACTCTCAAGGCTTATTGATTCACCATCTATAGGAATACAGATCTTACACAAAATTTGTATTTCATCTCCCTCTTCCAAAAAACAAGCTTTAGTGACCAGCTGTTTGTTTCACTGTTAACAGTAGGAACTTATGCCAGAAGATTCCAGAAAAATAAATGACCTAACTATATACTATGTTGTAAAATGGAATAGCTACTATATTTTCAAAGCAGGACTAGTCTTTTAGGTATGAGTTTAATCATTTCTGAAAAGTGTGTTCTGTTGTTGAACTATGTCATCACCAGAGTAATGACTATACTTGTTCTTTCTGTCCATTAGTGCCTCTCGCTGCTCAAATATTTTGTGTCCCACTGACTCTTTAGGAAGTTGTTTGATAATAAAGCAAGTTGATCTGCTACAATTTTATAATTATCAGTGGCTTGAACACAGGTTACTTAAAAGGTTTTCTCTACTTTATTATTGTTCAGTACTCTGCTGTACAATACAAAAAATATATTAAATACTGCACCATAATGACAACATCCATCATATTGCATACATCAAATGATTAATACAGCCCCCATTAGTAGGGGAAAGGTACTATTTATCACTTGTTTCTACAAGTGCAATTTTTGGCCAAATACTATAAAATATCTCAGGACAAAACAAAAATTCAGAATTATTAATTCATTAATTAGAGTCCAAAAAGTGCACTGATTCAAAGAAAAAGAGGTATATCAAACACATTTTCTCCCTGAGTGCATTACTAGTACTACTGGAAATATAATAGAAAAATAGGTGATTTAAAGTATTTTCACCCTGAAGAGGTCAAAATTATTCAAAACTGAGGTCTCTAAAATGTGGGGTAAAAGTGTTTTAATCTCATCTAGGTTTTGACTGACGAATGAGCAATAATCTTCTAAGAATTTTTTTTTAACTAGAACACTTCTTGGGAAATCTACTCTGAATACCACAACTTGGTCAATGTTGTGGAATCTAGAATTTCTGTGGGTCGCAAGTATTATTCCAATTTTCAGGGTCATGGCATTTTATCAAAAAACATTCCTTCATCCCTTATCAGGACAGAAGAGGCTGAAGAAAACTATAGTTTTTATAATAAATCTATTTGTGTTTCTTTATTGAAAATAGAAGTATTTCTTCAAATTATCTACTTTATTGGCATCTTGGAATGAAAGTTTATTATGAATAGAATGTGGTGGTCATTAAAACCTGGTATTTTATGTTATGTTCAACACAAAGACTTGAATAATTTGTTACAGACTTCACAAGAAACATAGCACAGATGCTATTCTTTCATATCAGTAGCGACATTTGCCTCCTCTTTAAGTTTGTTCCTCTCTTACATTTAGTTTACTAAGCTCTACCTTTGGTGGTGAACTGAAGCATTTGCTCATTTTTTTCTGAAGCAATTTCTTCATCTCCAAAAATAATCACTCTTACTTCAGAGTGTTGGTACAAAAAGAGGTAACATAAATGAAAAATCTAACACCTTAAAACAATGTTTTAAGTAGAATTTCAATAATAAAACAAGGTTTATTATAGATCATTTGGTCACAAGCAAATCCTGAAGAAAAAATTCGCTCTAAGAATGGTTTCTACTAATCCATCATTGATTTCCAGGGTTAAAATACAACCAAATAGGGACTAAACCCCCTGACTCTTCTTCTTCTGTATTTTCCTCAGAGATGTAAATCCTCTTTTACTTCCTATTTTCAACAAATATCCTTTCCATACCTCCACCAAAATATGTGGATCCTTCATTTGCATTCCCACAGCAATATCTCCACTTCAGGCTCAACTGCTACAGGTGACAACTACCTGTGATGATGACCGTCATCTGTGCTGCTCCGTGTGTCAGACAAAAGAATAACTCTTACTTGCCTCTGGATTTCTAAAAACTGGCTCCTGCACGGAACATGGAATGATTTCTCCGGATGCTTGCTGGACTGAATAGTTTAGAGGTGGCACTAATAGATAACAGTAAGATAAAGTTAATATTGGATGAGGTGCATCAATTCTAAAATTCAAATATATACTTCCAAATAATTCATCCAGCCAATCAATTCATTTAACTGTACATCACAGTTGGTTCATTTTGGATGAAGTTTAGATACTGTATTTCCTCAAAGCAAGTATCCTCAGTGGTAAAACTGGGTTATTTTATGGTAGACGCCAGAGTGTGGAGACTGCCCTAGAATTTTTCTGACTTAAAATGGTCTCATCAAAATGTGTGACATATAACTTTGAGAATGGAATTGAGACCTGCACTTATCTAGCACTGAGGACTTTTAAACCTTTTTTCATTTTTATTGTTTAAAGCGTGTCAGTTATCTAAGGTGCTGCAGCTATTCCATATATTTTGAGTCATAGAGGAAAGTTGCACTTCTAGAGCCCAAACAAAAGGTAAACTTTTAATTTTCAACATTAGGGTCATGAGCATCTTCTGTCCTTTTATTTATTTTCTAGGCATTGTGCTATTTGTGGAATGAAGGAATTTCAGGGACTATGACACTAAATTTCAGGGAAACATGACCCTGATCCACTACTGTCAATTACTCTCAAAGAACAGCTTAGACATCTGATATCTGACAGAGGCAGCCACAGCAATCTATGACTGTTCCTTCCTCTTGGCTCGTTAAGCATTATCTGTCTATTATACTGGCTTTAGTCCTTTTAGCTATAAAAACCTTTTTGAGAAACCAAGATGAGAGAGGAAAATTCTCCTCAAAAAACTGCAAATGAACAAGAGCTACAAATGTTTTTAAAAACTCAAGAGTCCACATCAAGAACGGCTGTGCTTGTATTAAGACACATCATCAACAAGTATAAATTACATAAATTTAGATGTTCATAAAAATGACTTAGAGTTCCATGTCAATGAAGTGCTCTACAATTTTTAGGAACATAAAAATGGTTACCCAAAGAATGCATATTTATATTATTTTTAAGCTGTATCTAAATGACTTACTCATTCTTCCTCAGTCTTCTAAATGAGAATAGGAAGTAGTTCTTACTTTTCTCCTAAGACTTGGAACTAACTTTTTTCTTTAAATAAATCCTCCTTTTTTTTTTTTTCCAGTAGAGGGGAGCTACATAATCCCCTTGCTGCTTTCTTTCCATCGGATTCAGGGCAGTGGAAGAGAACTCACTAGGAACTTCATGAGTGTCTTCTATGTGTAGAACACTATATAAGGTGTAACACATACCAAATTTTATTGAACTAGTATGACAGAGCTAAAAAGTAGGTTTTATAGGCCCTACTTAACAAGGAGATTACTGAGACACATGAATGCTAAACAATTTGTCTGAAGTTATGTATTTGGCACATGGCATAGCAAATTTGTGATACCAATGTTGAGGCTCTCTCCAGTACTCCATGCTGCCAATGATATATTTTGTGAACAAAGACAATTACTATCCCATGTATATCCTTGGTATAATAATATCCACTTTCCTTTTAAATCTCTTCTGATTTCTTTTTTCTTATATTTAAAACACCTCCTAAATGTATGTTTTAATTGTATAAGCAACTTCAACTCACTTTTATGAGATGAGAAAATAATTTGAAATAAGAGAGGAAAATGAAAGAAAGAAGAAACAAAGAGAGTAGAGGACAGATAAAGGACTGGGGAACATCTAAGGGTGCTCTTTCCAAGATATAAAGCAATTATCTCTCTATTATAAAATTGGAATACTTATCATTTAGACAAGAGAAATTTTTAAAAATAATGTTAACAGGTTCTGACTCCTGTAAGAATTTTACTGGCCCAATGGTCACACAGAAACTTGTCTTTATATAGTGTATTCTTTGGTCATTGTTATGATTAAAATCAGACATCAGATCTCCTCGTGATGAAACAGGGAGGAGCGTGGGCTCTTAAACTCTATCTTGGGTTAACACCTCTGGGCAAATAAAGGTTAATATTAAATATAAAAGACTTAGGCCAAATGCTGGGTACCTTTGTCTGACTTCTAAAATTTTTGCAGCCATTATTCACCAATATTCTACTTCTAATTTTTGGCCACTGCTTTTTTTTTTAACATGCTATAAAATGAAGTTTAAAAGTCAGTGACTTGCTAATATTTTTGTCCTCTTTGTCAGACTTTCAAAAATGATGGTTCTTCAAACAGAACCCAGTATTCCTATGTGTCCATTAGATCGGTCAAAGCGAGACTTCTGATCCCCGGCTGGGCTGGGTCAGTGTCCCCCTCAGCCTGAAGCAGCCATAAGAAGACAGCCCCTCTGCATCCCTTTACTAAGAATAAAGGATCAAATCTTGAGGAGGGGGAAATAAAGTAGGATAAAAAAAACAAAGATAGGTAGAAAGGAAACAAGGGAAATCACTAAACTTTTCAGACTTCAACTTCAGGACACACTCAAAGTTACCCAAGATTATCCATATCTGAGCTCCCTAAACTTCTTTTCTTTTTTTTTCCCTAAACTTCTTTATGCTTGTTTTATTCTAGGTCCATCACACGTCAAACCCCCTAAATATACATTAAATTTATAAATTAGTTTAAGGTAAAGGCCAGAAAACTGACCTGAATTTAGAGAAACAAGGATTTCAACAATGCTTTTGGGCAAAACATCTTAGATCATTCATTAAAAAAAAAAAATACAATAGACTGAGGCCTGACTTTCTCTTATAAAATGGACCATCCTTTCACCTGAAAAATGAGACATTATCTTTTTTCCTGTGGGTGTCCCATAACTTTTTCCTATACAACAAACCCAGATATTATATAGACTCAAAAATTCCACAGATTTCCACCACATAAATATTCCCAGCTCCAGACTATAGCGCACATCTCCCTCGAGGGTCTGCACTGTATTTCTTTGAGTATGTACTTTAAATTCTGCCTAATAAACTTATTTATGTCTCTTTAAAAAATAGTGTTTGTAATTTTGCAAAAATTCTAAAACAGCTTTTGAGTTTGTGCTTGTACTTACAAAAAATAAAAAGGCTTTACCACCTTATCCCATCTGTCTTCCATAGATGTATCCAGAAAATTAGAATAATCAACCTGTATTTATACCAAGCATGCAGTATGCACTCAACAACTACTCATTTTGAGGGATAGAACTGAATCCTACATTTATTATTTTAGCTCGTTCAGAATGTAACTGTGATACCATAATTATTTACATGCATTATAATTTCATTCATTCTCTGGTGAAATTTAATTTCTTGTAACTATATGCTTAGTTTGACCACAACACACTGTTAGGTCTCAGACTTGCAGCATCCATTTCAACTGGAAAATTAAGACTCCTGTGGGACTACTTATAATTTCTAGTCTGCCATATTTTTTTTAAATTCCCTATGGGAAATTTGTATTACTATCTCTTTTAAGGCCTAACAAAATTTGGCTCTTTATATTCATTTTCTCCTTTGCTTCTAGACTTCCCTGTCAAAATGGCTCCTGAAGTATGACAGTTACTATCCTGCTTGCAACTCAGATGGGGGCGTTGCCTTTACCAGTGATCAAGATGACTGCAATGAACCTTTCTCTTGGTACAGCACCTCTTATTCCCAAAAGTGCTCTCAATCCATTAGTGCTTCCTTGATCCTTGTTCTTTTTTAAGTTTTTATTTGTTAAATCTGATACTGTCTGAGCTTATCATAATGTTTTCTCAAAGGGAGCAATGAATTCAATTGGTGTCAATCTGAATGTGACTCAAAAATCAAATCCCTACATTATTTATGCACATTCTAGTGTTAGTTCTGACCCTGCAAGTGCACAGGAATTTGGGGGGAAAGAAGAATGTATTAACTGTTCAAGAAAATAGACATAGAAATTGATCAGCAAGTTTTATTTGTAAGAATGATAGCAAACGGTAGAAAAGAAGAAATAACTGCATAATGGTACATGAAAAATGCAAGAAGTGTTTTAGCATTTGTTCTTTAAAAAAATTAGAGATCAGGAAAAATTCCATTTCTGACCACTGGAATTTTTTTTCTATAATAAATACATAGGAAGTTAAAGGAACTGAAGATAAAAGTGAGTATAATATTGAATGCTGTGTTTGTCCTGATTATACAGTATTTCTCTTATTAAAAAAATACTGTTAATCCCTTATATTTGTATTTAGCCATAGCCTTCTAGCCTACCCTAAAACCTACCCTAAAATTTAAAGCAAATGAGCCTTAATGCATCAAATTAACTTAGTAAAATAAAAACAAACACATACACATCAGATGGAAAAAAAATCCAATTCCCCAACCATCACAATCTATAGTAATAGGAAACTTTCCTCTTTGAAGTAAATTTGAACTGTCATTAACTAATTTTTTCTTTTTAGTTGGACAGTAGTACAGACTGATTGAAAGAAGCACATCTACTTGACTGCAGATTCCAGGAAAAACGGTGTAATACTCAACCTCTCTTGGCTGTTTCTTAATGGAGAATTAACTTCAAAGCATTGTAAGTATTTAAATTCCTACTCTAAAGCCAGCCAACACACATAGTGCCCCCTGTGAGAAACTGAAATCTAATTTTAAAACGGAAAGCTAGTGAAGACTACATTTTAATACTCTTAAAACCAAGAGTCACCTCTTCCATTCCTTTATTATCTGTCTTACCTTTAAAAAGCCAAGTAAAAATCATTTTAAAAACACATGGGGTTTCCATTAGAGCTTATATGTGATGAATTTAAAGACCTTCATCAGGAAAATGAGGGCAGCCACACATTAGTAGGAGGAAACAAGAATGAAGGACATTGTTCCTTCAGGTTGAATCAAGAACAGTGCGGCACATAATCAGACCCCTCAAGACAATCAGCAAAAGGACGAGTCTTTTGGTACTTTTAATCATTAGATCGCTACATTTGTTCAAGTCATAGCAAAGAAAACAAATCAACCCTGATTAAAAAAAAGAGGGTAGTAATTTCCCCATTCACCAAGGTACTAAAATTACTCAGTATCGATGACTCAAAAAATATTGGCTAAAGAGAAAACAAATCACATTCTACATGTCCTACGAGAATATACAATAAAATGACAGAAGTGTTTCACGGTAATCAAAATTACTGCTACTGCTTCAAAAGAATAATTTTAAATATAAATGGGGAAAAAAGGAAGTAATATTTTTAAAAATGCACCCTAAAAAAGCTAAGCACTTTATGTGTTTCCTCATTAAACTTTCCCAACAAATATGAAGAGAGTATAATTGTCTCACAACTTCCTGGGTTAAACAAACAAACAAACAAAAAACTGAAGCTGTGAATGGTGGCCCACGACTGTGATCTATGATCGCAGCACTCTGGGAGGCTCAGGCAGAAGGATCACAAGTTGAGTCCAGCCTGGGCAAGTCAGCCACTTAGCAGGACCCTGTCTCAAAATTAAAATAAATAAAGGACTGGAGATATAGCACAGTGCAAATGTCCTGGCTTCCACCCCCAGGACACACAGACAGACAGACACACACACACACACACACAGGAGACCAAGTATTGTGTTCAAAGTAACAGCTCTTAAGTGATCAAGCTGGGACTTACATACCCAGCCATAAAAAAGGACAAACTAGAGTCATTCATATATAAATGGATGTTCCTTGAGAACATACTTTTAAGTGAAATAAATCAGACACTCATGAATACACATCGAATTGTCTCTCTGATATGAGAAACCATAATTGTAAATGAGGACAAAGAGGTGTAATAGATACTATATAAAAGGAAGATAATATACAAAGGAGAGGAGTACTAGAAAGAAAGAAAGGGAAAAGCAGAAAGGCAACGAAGGAAAGAAAAGGGAAAAGGAAAATATGGAAAATTAAGAATAAACCTGCTCTAATTAGGGAGGGAGGGAATGGGGGGGCAGGGAAGAGGGGGGAGAACCAAGATGCATCATGTACAGGTACAAAATAAATGTGATGAATGTAACCATTATATGTAAAATGTACCAATACATGTTCTTGGTTTAAAATAAAATAAAAACAAAACAAAACAAAACAAAAACAAAATTTATCATCTTTTCACTATATGTGATTCACGTCATTCAACAGTTATTTACTAAATATCTACTTCACTCATTCCAACCAATAATTATTCACCAAATATCTATTTTTCGTCCATATTGTACATTTGGTCCAAGATGGCAAAAATAACGAAATTGTTTCTGTCCTTAAGGAACTTAGCAATTATCTACAGAACCCCAATCCCTGACCAAGAAAGTACAACACAAATGAAAGTGGTATAGAAGTGTAACATTCTGCAGGATTTAATAACAGGTTGGCAGGGGGTAGAGGGAGGAGGGCAGAAGTACTGTAATCAGGGAAGTTTCTGGGAAAAATTACTAGACCTGAAGGATGAGCTAGGCAACTGAAACACGAGCACGGGAAGTGTCTGCCCAGTGGAATAAATGGTGTATAAAAGCATTGAGTGGAGTGGGCCTGGGAGAATTTTTGGGAAACAGAAGTGTTTACTAATGTGGAAGCTTAGGGACAAAGGTGGTAAAGAAGAGATGAAGAGCACTAGGCAATTAGATAAAGAATACATCACAATAGGCTTTTAATACAGCTCATTTCAAGAATTTTAGACTTTGTATTAGAAATTATGAGACGCTACTGAAATATCTTAAGCAAGTAGTAACATGGTCAGATTTTAATTTCCTAAAAGTCTCTCTAGCTCTGTTATGAAAATAAGTTGTAGAACATTAAAGAGAAAGGTGGGGAGATGAGCTACATATCACAGCACAGTGGTGGCTTGAACTAAGAGTATTGCCAATACACAAGAATGGAGAAAATGTGCTGAGATACAACAGATATCTAGGAATGGGGTCAACAGACTTGGCTGAATGATTATATGTAGGATGTAATAGGAGAGATATGTTGAAGATAATTCAGGGTACTGGTCTAAAAATTGGTTAGATGGTGGTGGTACAAATTGAAAACACAGAAAAAGGAGTAATATGCCAAAATTTCATATTAATAACATTATTACTATTAATAATAATACTAATTGTTGAACTCTGTGTGCCAGAAACTGAGCTAAGTGCTTCATATATATTATTTATGATATAATTACTGTATATGTTCCTATTATATATGTAAATTTTCTCACAATAACATGATGCCACCTCTGCAGTGGTTGCTGTTGTTCCCTGAGGCTTTTTTGGTATTTTAAAACAGGATCTCGCTATGTATCCCAGACTGGCATCAAACTCAGAATCCTCCTGAGTGCAATTCCCAGAATGCATGGATTACAGGTGTGCAGCACCATGCCTAGCTATAGTTAATCTTATTATCTTTCTATAGCTATTATCTCAATTTTATAGCCGCAAAAATTAAGAACTGAAAAGTTTAGTAATCTGATCAATTTCATACAGCAGCTATGTCAATGACAACTAGATAGAATGTAAGGGGGAAAACATGAATGAGAAATTAAATTTAACACTTGGGAAAAGATAGCTCAAAGCATGGCCAAATCTTCCCTTAGTAGTCTAAACATTATATGGAGACAACCTAGCCAATTTATTCTTCAATAAAAACAGTGGCAAGGATAGTCTTCATGACCTCTTTGAAAGAGAAACACCAACGTCACATTGACAATCACAAAGTAAAGAATAAGGAGCTCATAGAAACTGATAAAAATAGGCTGAATTTGGAGACAAGTGAAAGAATTCAAAAACCACCCAAAGAGCATTATGCCTCACATTTTTATCCAGGACAGGTAGATAATATACCAGGTAACTAGTGTCTTATCTGGCTGTCTTAAAGTACAATAAAAGAAAATCAAATTTAAAAAAGGCAAAACCAAAACATAACGTGTACTAGTTTTAGACTCCAGAATATTTGAATTATTTTATCTTTTAATTATATAACCTACAGCACAACAGTAAACCCCAGGAGATGAATGTCCTCTGTAAAGCCTACTCCTGCTCATTTATGGTCACATCAAGCCTAACCATTGGTAAAAATACAATAAACATATATTTTTGACAGGAAACTGCAGGGAAGATTTAAAAAAGAAAGAGAAGTCACAGAAGGAAAAATCGTGATAGGAAAAAAAAACATATAATTCTAACAGTTATAAATAGAAGGTTATAGATTCAAGTAAGTCTAATTTATCTATGGTCACTTTAATTCAACATGATCACCCTTATAATTTCCAGAGAACAAATAAATATTTAAATATTTTCATGTACAACAACATTAATGAGGCTTTGACAATGTCCAGGAAGTTGTTTTCTTACAAAAGAAAGATGTATTTAGTAAACAGAAATCTTCATGTCCTAAGTAAAAGCTGGTCTTGAAGGATTTATTGTTTGATGTTCTCTGCTCAGCCTTATACATTTCTTTACTTTAGAAGACAGTCCAAGAGAGGCAAGCAAGATGTATTTGTCTCAGGAAAACTGTATATTTTACAGTTCTTTTGAAAAACCTTCATCTCAACTGATTAATCCCTAAAACTTCTGCGAAACCAAAATGAAGGAGGCAGATAATTTGTACTTATTGAGAGCAAGCAAAATGTGCCTCAGTTGAGAGCAAGCAAAATGTACCTCAGTAAATAAACTCTGGAAAAACAGGCACTCACCGACTATTTCAAAATGCCCTCTAGAAAAGAATACATAACATTTTCAGGTCACTAGCCTTTCAACTCATGCAAAACTGTACTTTTGAGAGCAGCAAAAATTATCTAAGCTGGCAAGCCTTGATGCTCTAGCTATTGTATCTCTTGAGTCCACTGTAATCTCACCATGAGACTCCAGGTTAGACCACATACCTTTTGCTCTTACCTTCACCATTGCTTCATAACTGCCTTCAAATTCTCCCTCTGTGAGCACATTAAACACTAGCATCAGAATTACTTTCTTCCAACACAAATTGGGTCTTCCTACTCCTTTGGTCAAAGCTTCTGAAGTATTCCTAATACATACAAAATAAGAGTAAACACCTTGACCTAGACTTCAAATCCTTTTTCAGTTTAATTATAAGCATGATAGCTATCTTCCACTATACTCTGATCATTACGTTATTTCTTACAAATAAACACGGCCAAACATACATTCAAACACATAGCATCCTCTATTTCAGCTCCCTGAACACACTCTGAGCATTCTCAAATAGGATGCTTTCTGTTTTTAGAGTCCCCTTAAACGTCACAGGAGGCCTCTCATCCTTCACAGATCATCTGCATAAGAAGGCTACCCAATTCATCTTGTTACAACAATTTTTATTTCTTTTCCAATCTTAAAGTACTGTGAATATGCATCTCTTAAAACACTTTTACTGCTTATCTGAAACTGTTTCTGTTGATCACTGGATTTTAATAGCAGGACTGTTTCTAATTTATTTACATTTATCTTCCTCCCTTCACTGGCACTGGGCATGATTTGCATAAAGTAAATAGTAAATTTGCTAAATTAAACTAAATGACGTTTGATAAATAACACCATAGTACAAGACAATTTTATGCATAAATTATTTACTATGTCATTTCCCTGTTTGACAACTACAAAATTACAGCAAAAAATATTTCACATACTATTTTCTGATTACTTTTGTTTTGCATTTCTTCAATAAAATAAGACTGCAATTACGAGGAAGCCTACAGTAATCAAAAACATACAACAATTACTTGGTCCACATCAGTTAGTCCACATTAAGCCTGCTGTAAACTAACCACAGAGATTTTTGACACAGTTTCATCCTTAATTGCAAACAACCTACTAATCACCTATAAATTCACTTATTTTACAGATGACAACTGAAGGTAAGAGATGGAACAAATACATACAACACCCATCTATTAAGTGCTAAAATAGTGCTATCATATCAGTTCACAATGAGAATAAAAAACATCTGTTGCTAACTCTTTTTATCTTCATGTTCTTTTGTTTCCCCAGTCTTCAAGCTTGTTAAGACAGAATCCCGAAGGAAACTGATGTCATAACTATTTGGACACAAAGACTTTTTCCCTCCCATTATGAGGACTATTCTGAGATATTAAAAATTTAAGAATTACTTTATAAAACCATGGTGCCAAAAGGACTCCAGAGGATTACTCCTTCCTCCAGGCTTTACTCATCTCATTCTATACTGTTGCTGTTAATCCTGGCATTAAATTTCTCCAGGGGAAAGATTCTATTTCTTCCTTCAGCAACCTGTTTTAGTTCATAAAAATGCCTTTTCCACTATAAGACATTTTTTTCCTTTTGTTTTTGCTTAGACTATAAAATTTTATGTTTAACTAAATCATGTATTATGTTTTTCATCTTTAGGGTCAAATGTTCTTTCATTTTTACATTCAATTTCTATCCTCATTGAGGCCAAGCGATCCCAAACACAGAACTACACGACATTCTATATGTTCATCTCCTTAGCACCAGAAGCATTTCATGCTGTTGAGAAAGTCACTTAAATATTTCTGGTGCCTTTGAAGGGAAAACAGCTAAGGAAGTCCCTGTTTAGCTCTGTCCAGGTGATTAACCAGCCTCTCTAAACTTCAAGCACTGTGAACCAATTTTCTGTGGCCTTATGCTGATCTTTGGTGAAAATGTCCTCACAGATGATCTTCCTTAAAAGGGTAATTGCCATGTTATAAGGGCCACAACAGCAATTAAAAGAACTGCAAAGTGTAAACACCTTAAAATGATGCCTGGCACACAGTTAATAGTCAATAAACGTTAGCTATTGTTCCTGCTGCCATTGCTATTATTTCTACAACTCAACTACTATTGTTCCTACACTGCTGTTACTCTGGGTGCTGATGCCATATGATTTCTGCTGCTATCTTCACCACTACTATTCTTTCACTATTACTATTGCTACTACTCCTACTTCTGCTACTGCTGCTATTAACAGTACTACTGTTTATACTCAACAAATAAGACTTTCTTCTACCAAGTGGAACACCCAAAAGTGAACTGGAATGCCTTGGACAATTAGGAACTTGCTCTTCTTGACTTCCTTTCCTCTTAATTCTGCAGTTCAAGTGGGAGTTGTTATTCCCACTTGACAAAGAGGCTACAATAAACTTACTCAGATGAGGAATTCTATGTTTCCTGGTCCTTTATCCTTTTGGAAATCTTTCTGACACTCTGTCATTTTGTAAGATCTACATTCATGCTTTTCCATTAGCATGAATAATTGAATAGTTGTCTAACAGAAACATCTTTCAATATCATATGATGTTTACTAACTCCATTCATGGTTTAGGAGATGGACACTATACAAATATAAAAAATTATAAGGCCGAACCAAATATTAAATTGCTTTAAAAAGTCTATAATGAGAAATATTTTAGTTTTTCCTCTGTAACTTGATGTCAAAGGACTTTTTGAAAATAACTTTTTCATAATGGTTTATAATTTAAAGTGCCCCATAATCATTTTTAATATATATTCCTCATACAAACACCCATGGGAATATAGAGCATTCATCAGACATTTTTCACAGATGAAGAATCTGAAGTATGGAGCTGAGGCAATTTAATAATGGGTCAAAATGTGATTAGATTTCACAGTCCCTGGATTACTAGCATGCTGTTAAATCAACTGAAGCCTGCCTGCCTGCCTCAGAAAGGTAAATAGAATAAAAGAGTTAGCATTTAGATTTACAAATGAATAAATAGTAGATTATACACCAAGTTAGCAAGTCTGTTTCCAACAAGGTACAAACAATACTCTCTCACACACACACACACACACACACACACAAAATGTGCGCATGTGCACGAAAGGAACATTATTAGCTTTCTGTCCTGATTCTCTTTAAACCAACTCTAATTCTCTGATTTACTTTATGGTAGGTGTAACACTCAATACTACCTCCTGTCTTCTGCTGTACGACAACTTGTCTTTGTTGTTTCTAATGCAGCCTGTCCAGCATGCCTTTTCCATTGTGCTGATTCTGAGTAACCCAGATTGGCACTCTTGGAAAGTGAAACTTCCAACGGTTTGGTTATTCAGATGGCCCTGTCATAAGACCAAAGGTGACTATGTGGATATAATAAAACTGTTGCTTTGATGATACAAACACCAAATTAAATTAATATGGGTACTGTTGTTTTAAAAATATAAACCAATGTCATTATACATTTTCCTACAGCCAGAAAATGTACCACATCAAGAGTGAACCCTGATGTAAACTATAGATTCTGGGTGGTAATGGCAATGTAGGTTCATCAATTGTAGCAAATTTATCAGTCTGGTAGGGGATGTTGATAATGGATGAGGTCATGCATATGGATACTAGGACCACACAGGGAATTCTGTACTTTCCATTTTATTTTGCTGTGAAACTAAGAGTTCCTAAAAAACAAAATCTATTAAAATACAGACTAATTTGACCTAAATTCCTGGTAATCATGTAACTTTTATTGGCAATGTTTGACACATAATAATCCATTTATTGTTAAGACAGGAAATTCTTAACAATACAACAATGTGTCCAGACTTGGCACATTTCTTTACAGAAAATTTTCATTGAGTATAAGTGAACTCACTAAATTATGTCAAACAAGATATTTTACCTGCTTTCTAATAAACCACCAACGTGAAACCTATAATGAGGATGTTTGGTAAAGTTATCATTCCTAGTCATTGCTGTTTCTTTATTTTCTCTTTAAGTAGTGTTCCTCAATTGTGGCTGTAATTAAAATAGACTCCATGGCTTTTAAACAATACTGATGCCTGGGCCCTGGATCTAGGGATTCTTACTTAATTTTCTAAAGTGAAACACGGTTGTATTTTTAAAACCCCCCAAGATGACTAGAAGGTAGAGTTTAAACCACTACCTTATAGGCATTTATTTTTCTTTAGGGCACTGAGGTAACCTGGACATATCAGGGGATGAGAAAGGCCAGGGCTATTTAAAGGGTATAATATGGAAGTGGTGATTACACTCAAATTCTCCTAACTACTATGGAGAATATCCTCCAAAGGATTGGAATGATTTTTTTTTTAATTATACACAGAGTGAATCCTACGAAAACAAGGGCTATACTTGTCTTGGTTACCATTCTATGTTTAAATGTAGTTTCATGCTGATAACATAATGAACACTCAATAAATATCTCATTGAAGAACGAATGAACAGACAATGGCACTAAGGGCTACCCTGAGTTTATTGGGAAAACCAAAGTGTTCTTATGACAAATTTGTCTAAAGATTTTCTTCCTTATTGTACTCTAATCTACATTCAGCTTTTAAGGGAAATACAGCCACCATGTAATTCCTACAGTACAGATTTTATATACTTTTCTTCAGTAATACAGTTTCTACCTTCAATAACTTTTTAATAATAGCACTCATTCCTGAGTGCCCACTTTGTGTACACAATGCTTTTAAGACCGGACTTAAATATTTAATTATCCCAATAATGTTACTTTTCCCCATTTTGCAGATGAGAATCAAAGGTCAAAAGTCCCAAGCAACTTTCTGAAAAGCACACGGGGAGCTGACAACTGCACAGGAGTTTAAGCCCTGGTCTACCCAAATGTAGTTTCTAAACTACAGGTTAGTTTCTCTACTATTCTCCTCCTACACCCAACAAATAAAATATTATTTCACTGTGTAGATTATAACCTTTCAATGATCTACAAACACGTTGTAAGAAACATACTTCACTATATCACTGATGATCCAAAGGCAGGACATCTCTTGTTCTTTCTTGGTATGTTTGAATTTAACTGCATAATTGTATCAGCCTTCACAGCACACTGTAGTCACTCCTTTCAGCTATCGTGAATTTAACCTCAATTATTTTAAAACAGAAAGTGGTGAAGACATATAAAATCTGTATGTAAGAATAAAGAGAAAGAGGCTGAGGGCTTAGTTTAGTGGTAGAGCGTTTGCCTAGCATGCCACAGGCACTAGATTCTAGGCCCAGCACAATATATAAAAAAAAAGAATAAAGATATGGACAACTGAATGACAGAAATAAGTGATGGTAGTGGAAAAGGGATAAGAATTGTTTACTTTTTAAGAACAGTCTGGATTTTTGGTTGTTGGTTTCTTTTGTGTTTCGGTTTTTGTTTTTGCAAAGTAATTCGGGCTGTGTGTCAACCAAGTTAATTTTAGCCAGTCAGTAAGTATCCTCTGCGTTCTCAGGCCAATAGCGACTGCTGAAAAAGAGCCAAAGTGTTTCTAACAGAGCGACTCTTGTTGTCTTTGTGTGAAATGACTGGTTCATTTAGATTTTCAGAGAGGGCAGATATTCACTGATTGGGTGATCAGAAATGGATAGCCTAAAAGATTGGTCCAAACTCAAAAAACCATCAAGACACAGCATTAAACCTTTAAGAGACTGCGAAAGTCACACTCATGAGAACAAGGTATAGTCTTTTGCTTATCTCATTCATCTCTTTTCATACTGAAATCTGATGTAAGTCAGCTTGATATAAATGAATATATGCAAAAACATGTATTTATTGCCACTGAATATTTCTTCATTGTTCTACATTGCTTTAGCTAGTTATTTGACACAAATATTAAATTAAAATTCTGACAATATTACACTGTTACTTATGTTTTTAGACTTACAAAATTTAAAGAGAAGGATGAGAAATGTAAATATGGCAAAAATGATTACCCTAACCTTCAGAAAGGAAACAGGCATGAAATTTTCCTTGAAGCTAAAATATAAAAACAAAAATAGTCAGGTCAGCAAACATTTCCACAAATGTGTTGGGTGCAATGATGGATAAAAAGGTAATACAATCACTGAACTTTATACAAATAATTTCTGTAGAACCTGAGGCACATTTATTTTTGATATGGGAAAGACTACCAATATTAAGTAGCATTTAAAAAAACAAAAAAAAATCCTTTGTTATCTGTTTTTCATGTATTTTTTTTTTAACCAAGAACATGTATTGGTACATTGTATACATAATGATCACATTCATCATGGTTATTTTGTACCTGTACATGATGTATCTTGGTGCTATCCGTGTTTTAAAGGAATTTCAAATACACCTTTTAAGACACTCACACTTGGAGTTGTGTTTCTATTTGGTTCCACTGAACTGCCCAGAGTTGCTTAAGATTCGCAAGGAAAAGGGTTGAGAAGTGGAACAATATAAAGAAGTATAAAGGTAGTTTGTTTTTTTTTTAAAGCCTTGAGTCCTTGTTTTTTTGTGTTTTTTTCCTCTGCTCTTGGCAGAAGGAACAAAGTGAAAGGCAGTGTCTAGCGCTAAGAAAAATGCAGACATAAATTAATAGTGATTAAAAATTGGTAAATATTAACAACTTCTTTAAAAACAGCTCTCCATTTAGGAATTAATGCCGGAATTAATGGTTGAGGGTAGACAGAACTAAAGCAAAAGCCATCAAAGAGGCTTTTATATGAGGCAAATAATTTATAAAATAAACACAAGTGTAGCCATTCCAGCTGGCATACTACTATCCATCTTAATTACTGCAATAAATGAACCACTGGCCATCACATTTAAAAGACTATGGAAAGCTGGATGGTTACCAAAAGATTAGGAACAAAAGCTTTATATTAAAGTGATGATTAAATTGCAAATCAGGACATAATGCTGATGATACATTTTTACTGGGGTTAAAAAAGGTAGCTTTGTCTTTGAAAATTTTATTTACCTGACATTGTAAATTTCTTGATAATTTGATAAGCCACTATATAATTTGTACACTCTTTCCTACTGGAAATAAAAAAGAGGGGCTGCAGTGGGCTTGGATCAGTTGAGGGTGGGCTAACTCAAGCCCTGATATTTAGAAAGTGTTACCTCTTCTAACACAGCTGTTTTCAAAATGTGGTCCCAGGTCCAGAAATATCAACAACATATGGGACCTGGCTAGAAACACAAATTCTAGATCCTACATCAGAAATACTGACTCTGACACTCTAAGCATCAGACCTAACAGTCTATGTTTAAACAAGCTCTCCGGGTGATTCTGATTCATGCTGAAGTTTGAGAACCACCATTCTACCAAAATAAAAGCACCACAGTAACACATTTGTTCATTTCTGCATCCCTAGTACCCAATTTAGTGCACTAATCCATAATATTCACTAAATATATAAATGAATTAATTAAAACTATACATGTTTTATTAAAAGTAGGTTTCAGATTCTAAACTACATTTTGAGTATCTTTAGCATGGCAAAGTGAATAATTTCATTTTATAAAGCTGATATTCAACTTTTTAAAATAACTTCACTAGGTTAGGTCAATTTTGTTTGCAGTTAGAGCCAAATTGCATTTAAAAATAAAAATTTTCTTTAAAATGATACAATCACTACATAAATATATTAGAATTTCTGGATAGGTGTTTAGTTTGATTTTTGTTGTTACTGAAAATTGAAGAATACTCAAGGAGAAAGTGGTCTTGAAAAATGGCATCTATTACCTATTATTCTCTGAAATCAGCATAATTTTTTTCTAATTTAGTCATTCACTTATGATTATAGCTTTCTGTCATTCAACATAATACAGTCATAAAATCTTATATTACAAAACAATTCTGGTACCTTGGATCGATTAATTTCACGTATACACATGTACAACTTGCAAGAGGTATGCTTTTCCCCCAAAACAATGTTTATAAAGAGTAAATAAAAACAAAAATAAAAATTCAGCCATTTGTATTTGTACAGATTCAACTTATATTGCCAGATATATATGGGACCAAATGCTGAGAAGAAAATTTACGAAACTCCAGAGACACATTTTATTATATTTTTTTGTTTGAATGTAAACCTCAATAGAAAATAAGAAGTTGGGCAATGTAACAGATTTCAACAGGAGCACACAATTTGATACACCTTAACAAAAAATATTATTTGAAAAAATTAACTCAAATGATCTACAGTAAGAAACCTGTCACTATGAGCTAAATGTTAGATAAAAGGCCACATAAAGAATGTTAACAAAACCTTTAATGCTACCTAAAAATACTTATATCTTTATTCATTTATCTGTTTATTAAAATTACTATATATAACCATATAATAAAATTATTTAAAACTGTTAAGAAATGAGTTTAGAGGTCATAATTTTTTGAAAGGTATGAAAAGCCATAAGGGTATATTAGAGTCCAATCTCTTTTTTCTTAATGCCATCTGGGGAGTTAGCCATGTCAATATTACTGACACTGTAAGTGTGAAAGAGGGAAATAACTGAAAAAATAGAGGCCTGGGCAGTGTGGGAGCTTTGGCTCCACCGTCTTTGAACTATGGTATTAAATACTGCTGATAAATATCCCAAACTGTATTATGTCCACACAAATTAATGCTACTTAAAAATTCAACCTGTACTAATTCCTTTACCCTCGTTCCGTTCTTTGAGGAATAAGCCCAACAAATTTCTAAGTAATCTTGTTCCATTTCTCAGCTTATTCTCTTTTTCCCACTTTGAGACTTTGCTCAACCAATCTCTATTTGAGTCCAAGGTCATTTCTGTTCCTTTTAACTTGCACCTTCTTTATCTCACACACACGTTCAAATCACTTCTATTTCAAACATTCCCAGGAGGATCAAATCTGCCAGTTCCTTAACATCCTACTTCTCTCTTATATCATCACTAAACTCCACTCTGTCTGCATTATGCTCCAATTATTTATTCAGCTTCTGTATTCTTCTTCAGTATTTAGAATGTAGATATTACTCTTCATCCAGCAAAAGTTACAGGAAATGACTTTTCAATAAATATGAATTAAATTAAAATACTATAGTATGCAAATATTCTTTTGCCTGTCGAGATCTTTCCCTAGCTTTTTTTGAAAGTGGACAGAAATCTGCCAACTTCTCTTCTTCCAATTATAGATGTTTGGTCCTAAGAGGGCATCTGATCCAAACTGAGCCAGTAACAATCCTTTCCCTGTGAATTTGGAATCAGAAGTAAGCAATTTATGCTTGGTTAGTTCACTGAGTGAAGGAAAACAATCCTGGAGCTAATGTTTTTGTTATCTTGGAATCAAATGGCAGCAGAAAGAGAGACAAAAAAAAAAATAAGTAAAAAGACTGGGAAATGGAGACAGAGGAAATTGATAGGGTTCTTGTTCTTGATTCTGGTTTGTTCCCTTGTCATAAGTCCTAGATTCACTGGCTTCCTTCTTTAAGGAAGCTTTTACAATACAGAGATTTTATTCTAGAGATTTTCTGCACCCTCACTATATAGCTTCCATTTTTGCTAAAACTAGATCTTGTTAACTCCTTTCACTGCAATAAAACATGTTAAATAACACAGGTGCCAGCATAATGGGTCATTTTAAGTTAATTGCTTTTTCTTTAATTTTAGGAGGAACACATTTTCAGGTGAGATGATGTAAAATAGAGATCTCCTATACAACAGTCACTGAGAGTCAAACAGAAAAAATATTTCACATGATTATGTCCAGAGAACAATTTAACAAGGAAAAAAGTCCGCATTTGGAAAGTAGGAACCCATTTGTTGCTGTGAATTTCTATACTTCTATCTGTTCTTCAAGAGCAAGGATTTTCTCAATATTACCCTTTATGGAATTGAGGTGACAAAATACGAAACATCATTCTGAATAAGTTCTAGTAAAGATTGTTCAACATAAAACTTAAGAGCATATTCTGTTGTATTCACTAAATAAATTCACTAAATATATTCACTAATTCACTAATTATATATCATAGTAAAGATATTAAAAGGGTCCACAGCAACTATTAAAAATGTTTTAATGTCACAAATCCTCTGTTAATAAGTTGGCAAGGAGAGCATTTGACAAAATTTCAAATCATGCATTCAGAGTGTTAATCTGTGATAAGCTTTGGGCTTAGTTTTATAACATGAGATATATGTTTATTGTATTTATAGTTATAACATGAAAAATTCATGAAATATGGTTACTACAACCTAACCTATATTTGTTCTACCTATTAGACTACTACTGATACTTTCCACATTAATGAAATGGAGAACTACATAAAACAAAATCTTTCAAGTCTACTATGGTGGGTTCAGCAAAAAAAGAAGCAATCTACAAGCTTCTGAATTATTAAATAATTCTCTAAACTATAGTTATTGGCTTTTCACAATTTTTATATGGTTGCGGTTAATCTTAAAATGGAAAATAAAATCATGCTTCTGCCTAAACAACTTTGCTTATGCCAATTCATTCATAGTTCGTATTTTTAAGGCAAACAAAACCAAAATGAAACAAAACCCCACAATTTCTCCCTGTCTTAATTTTAGCAGCTTTTTTTTCCTTCTTTCCCAGTTGTTTCTTTTAAAACAGGTTGACTTATATTTTTATATGTAATCTCTTTTAAGTTAGATTTTCACTAGCTGTGGGCAAAATGTCAGATACACAGGAAGACCTAGAAATCGGAATACTTTGGATATCTAAATGCCAGAACACAATCTAAAAATAAGACACCAACCATTAAATAGACTGCCATCATCTTGACTGAGTGGTATTTCTTTGAATCAGGTGAGTTATAAATATATAAATGTAAATAAATGTATTACATAAACTATAATAAAAACAATATTATTGCAAATATTTTTATAAGGGTCAGTGCTACTTCTCATAGCATTTAGCCCTGCTACAGTGCTTTAATGGACCTCCAATAAAGAGATAAGATATAATACTCTATTTCTCTAGTCTACACATTAGAACATGTTTTATATTAAGGATATCTACATTTTGAAACTTTCTAAGATTGATGGAAATAGTATGCCATTACCATTTTTCTACTTTGAATGTAATGAGTTAATATTCTTAAAAATCCTTTAGGCCTCTATATTCCATTTATGAGGCGTTAAGTGTTCAATTTAATAGTCCAAGAAATCAAAATAATATTATTGGCTGCTTCCCCAAATTTAGAATTACCATATTTGAATGAGCTTGAAATTAAAATTTGGGTGATATAAATTCTATATCATGTAGAAATCTTACATGTGTCTTCATGGAAAGGAATACTAGGTTTCTTTTGTTTTTAATTGTTTTGTTCTTCTGTTGTATTTTTATTCACAATGTAGAAATAGACTTCTAGAATATACCAGAAATCAAATAATCCTACATCTGGATACTGCATTTCATTTGTGGATTTTACTTGTAGACACTGTTTGCTACACTGGTTCTGAATATGTCTTAAATTAGACACAAGATTAAACAATGTTAAATTTCTTTACACCAGGAATTAGCAAAACTTATTCATATTGAGAATTGAAGTATTTCTGTGATCAAATATTTTGTGAAGTTTCAAGTCCAACATCTCAAAAATCAAAAAATCATAACAATTTGAACCAAAAGAAATCTTAAATTTTTTTCTTACCACTACACAAGTAAGAAAAGTGAGTCCTTTGTCAAAATTTACCATCCTTTCATCCAAACATCTAAGTTGAAAGAGACCTCAGAAAATATCGGGCCAGAGTATGTTTATAAAACATCATAGGCAGAAAGTGTCTATAATATTTTGTAGGCCTCTTAGAAGGACTGGCCTTTGAGTCTTCCTCAAAAGAAGCAAATTCAAAGCCTGGGGAGCAGCTGTTTGTCTCAACAGTTAAATGCTGTTTTACCGTTGTTATGGGATAGTTAGCCTGTAGAGATGGGGAATTATGGATCAATGCTCTCATAACAGCTATTAATCCATGCTTTACTTCCTTCTTCATTTCTTATAGACCAGTATTCTACAGGTTTATTTAACTTTATTGTTTTTTCTCTGAACCAAATCCAATCTCCCTCTAGCTTTGTTTAAAACAGAGTACATTGCAGTCTCGTGGAAAATTTGGTGCATATTGAATAAGGGAGAGATTGTATACCTCTTTGTCTACTATAATTTCACAATCTGTGAATGCCTGATTATATTGTGTTTTTTTCTATGTCTCAATTCTTTTATTAATCATCCAGAGTCACTGCATAATGCCAATCGGCAAAATGTTATGTGGTTAGTCCTCAATTATGCACTACTGATGACAAAAAAGAGCAAGTAACACCAAACAGAGATAACGCAATGGTTATTTTTATTTGGCAGTGGAATAAAATCACACATTTACAACCAATGGAAAAAAAGCCCACTCAGCCCACTCAGTGCTAATATTGCCACTGAACAAGCCAAGAAAAAAAAAAATAGAGAACTGAAATACAAAGTGACTGTTCAAAATCCCCAGCAGAACTAAAACCTGGGTCTTTTGATCCCTTTCCAGTCTCCTTCCTCACCATTCTGCCACCAATCCACCAATCACAGGCAGCCAGGCCTCACCAACAAGGAAAGTTCCTAGTCATTGTCACCAATTTGACAATGACCCTAGTAACAGCTACTGACTCACTGACTCAACAATGATAAGCCAACAATCAAAAATATTAAATGTTTTCCAGTATGTTCACTAAGTAATAAGGTACACGTGCTGTTTACATAGTGAATGTTTCTAGTTTTTTTAGAATTTTATTTTGTGAAACAATTTTATTTAATAATGTAGATATGTGGTTACCAAGTACACACTGATTCTGTTGTGAGAATCAATTTTTTTCTTTTTTTTTTAGGTTAGCAGTACATTCTCTATCCTGAAAATATCTAAACAGAAAAGCTAATAGATTGGGCAATACTTCTAGAAGGCAAAGTAAACAGCCAAGAAAAAAATAAAAGATGATCCTATGTATGAAGTATTTCTAATCTTTGGTGATTTCTTTTCATTTTTTCCTGTAGGTGGAAAGGTTTCTTTATTTAATTTTTATTTCCTCCTCACATTTCCTATAGCAACCTCATTTGGAAGCTCAGCCTGTGAGACTACTACATACCACTGTTGAAAATATAATCAACTCCTCAATTATTCTAAGTATTTCTCATTTGGGGAAATCTCTAAATTTCTATTCAGAAAATGACCTAAGGTAAAAAGAATAGGCAAACCAAAAATTTGTCAATTTGAAATATCATCAACTTTTAATATGATATTAAGTAGACTGAGATTGAAACTACTGCAGAAATATTTATTGTATAATTTGCTCATGCTTACTTTGAAGTTGTTTAATGTTAAAGGACTAAATTCAGAAATATAATACTCCAAGCTCTGGGGAGTATACTCTGAAAAGTAATACAATGATACTAGTTATCTGGTAGTTTCTGAATTAGTCCTTTGTGTAAACCAGGCACTTGATAGGAAACTTGATAGAAAAAAATACAGAAATTTTCCAGACAATTTCAATTTTGAAAGAAAAACATCCACAACTCATTATGAACATATTAAAGATATTTTCTTCAATATTCTGGTATGATGATAGGCACAACTCTAAGCTGTCAGGAAATGAGATCTAATGTCCAGGCACAGGAATCATAGGAAACAGAGCTAGGCAGGACATGGAGAAAAGTCTGGCAAAAACTAGGTATGGGGAGTAATATTCCTAGCCAATGTTCTGGACTCAATGGGCTTAATATATGAATAAAATAAGAAAGGGAACCTGTAACTAGGCCAAATCTACCATGTAGCCGGCCTTAAGTATTTTCATCCAGTTGACCTATGTATAAACCATAGTGTGGTTGACTGGAAGCAGATGTAGAGGAAATTGTCCTAACCTCTGCTATTGTACCTCTGCTATTCTAAAATACCCATTTCTGTTTACTTTAGATTTGTTAAGTCATATGTTCCTTTTCAGAATTTGAATAGTTACCCACTCCTCTTTCCATTATACTCATTTCTCTAATTTTAACTTCCTCTGCAAACTTCAGACTTAAACATGTTGTCTGGAAAGAAGGGGAAGCTCAAAATGCACAAGTCTTATCTCAAGTCCACTGATGCCTAGGTTTAGAGCAGATCATTTATTAGTATATGAATTGTACTGGTCAGCTCTTCTGTTGGTGAGACAAAGTAACTTGACATGCACATCTTAAAAAAGAAAAAAATTCATTTTATCTCTTAATTTCAGCAGGTCAGTTCATGGTTTGCTGGCTCAAAGTCAGAAAGATCATGGCAGAAGGGTCAGTAAAAAAAAGCTGCTTAACTCATGGCATCTGGGAAACAGCAGGGGAAGAGCCAGAGAAGAATAGGCCAGGGACCAGAGAGAATACCTAAGGTCCTGCCTGGGTTGCCTACTGATGAAATTATTGCCCTCACAATCAAATCATCTCTCCAGGAATCTCTTAATTCAGTCAAGTTGACAATAAATATTAACCATCATATGTATCATCCACCTATGGGAGAGTATTTTCAAAAATACTGTTTTCCCAGATTGTCATTAGTTCAAGTATGAAACTGAACCTACCTAGACAAACCTTCAACCCACACTACAGATCTGAGTATATTCAGATACACTTCAGTTGGAAAGCAACAGTCACTACTATTAAATTATATTCTTCAGCATTACTTGAGATTTAGTTTCTCTAAGCAAATAAATACCATTCAGAATTCCTAAAATTTGGTAAAGAACCAGTAATTATTTTATAATATTTGACAAGCACCCCCAAGTTGGTCAATAATTCTCTGGATTTCAAGACAGCTTTGGACGAAAATTTCCCAATAGCAAGTTTATTTCTAGCCACCGTTCTTCACTACTCAAGATAAGAAATTGACATTGTTACTGAAATAAGTTTCAAATTTGAAGTTACTAGAATGTATGATCAACTTGATATCACAGCAAAAGAGAGAGAGAGAAAGAAACTATTTTCTAGCGTGATGGTATGGATACACAAAAACAGTCTGTGATGTTCTCTTTTTATATAGCAAGTTTCCTTTCATGCTGATTTCTAGTCTAGTCTTTCTTTCCTCTACGGAGAAAGGTCCTATGGTTCCACTTTTCTCCTTCCTCATCAATACAAGCTGCTCCCTTCAGCTTTACTTGTCTGACATGGCTTTGACAGAATGCAATACTCTCTCTTACCGGATCATGTCTCTTATAAAACCTGACTTTTAGTCCTACTTGCATAAATTTAAACAGCTGTGTTAGTGATGAAATTTATTCACCACACTAACCCTACATTCTATTTCCTCAGCTTTAAGAACTCAATTGCTTATAAATTATCTATGTGGAAAATTCATTTTGTTCAATCACAGAATTGTGTATGTGAAGCCTATATTAGACAACGAGGGTCTAAGAATACTGGCAATATTTATCATTGAAAAGGGGAATTTTTTTTTTTCAAATAACAGAAGAGATTTAAAATTTCTCATGTCACCCAGCAGACTAATCTGGAATCTTGACTGACCAATGACATGGCTCCCCAAAAGAGCAAACCTCACTTGTTTGGCTATATTTGTTAATGCTTTTGCTTGGACTACTTTTTTGAAGCAGACTCTACTGCATTCGAAAGCTTGGATTGAAAAGACTGAAAGTAAGATTACACTTTTTAAATTAAAAAATAAAAAGAGAAGCACAGCTTTTTAAACTTAAAATTGATTATACAAATATGTTAGCTATTCTTTTGCAAAGTATATTATTTTGTATAGAGCATAGCAGATATTCAATAAACAGGAGCTATCAGTGACAATGGGTTGGGATCTATATTGGTTTATCTGGACAAATACTTTTTAACATATTTTAAAATGTTAGAATGGCTGCAGAGGAATTAAGAAACATCTTGAATGCCAGACCACAGAGGTAAAAATTTACTAACTCAGTTGTCCACAGGGGATAACAGAGTTACATGATGATATAGAAATTAAAATTCTGAGTAAGAAGAAAAGACTCCCAAGTAAAGTAAAAGAGAGAAATAAATCAAGGCATATAAAAAGGATTTAAGAAAATATGCTATAGGAATTTTGCCTAGAAAAGAGGCATTGGACAAACTTAAAATTATTTTATCAGATATCAAGTACCAGCAAGCAATAAGATACTGTGATGAATTCAATCCTTCACACTTCTTATCAGTGAAGTCCTACTTCTTAAAATTATATGTTAGTTTCAAGATCTCAAATTTATTTTTGTAAAAGTAAACTATTTCACTTTTTTTCTTGAAATTTTTATAGATTTTTTCACTTCAACATACACTTACAAAAAATTACACTAGATTTTCTCTAACTAATCTCCATTATCTTACTGCATTTTGCAAATATCCAAAGCATGGCCCGCTGCACATATGTATTTTCTGTGGTGCTGATATATTAAATATCACTTCTATGACTGATACATTTGCTCATTATTTTGTTCATGACATCATGTAATGAAAACTACTTCCAGCATTTCTGGAAGATATCCTGATCCTTAGGTTTAATCTAAAAATTAAAAATAGGAGAAATAAAATACTACCAGTTCTTCACTGCCTATTTGAATGTGTGCCTATGATTCTCCAAGAAAATATATAATTTTAATATCTTCAGGAACCTACAGTTTAAAAGTGAATGATTTAAAATAAATTCCTCTATTTCTCTGAATGATCTTACATGGAATTCCAAGAATGACTTTGTGAACAAATAAAAGAAGAGCCTTACATGTTGTATGAAAATTTTTATATTTTATCTGACTATACTGAGGAGCCACTGGAGTATTTTAAGCAGAGCATTACAATAGCTGAGTCATTCCAATGGCAGAGAAGAGATTAAAGGGATGCCAGACTGATATTCAGGAAGCATGTTAGACTATGCTTAATTGTTTCACTTTATAATATAAAAATATTTTGATCACTAGCCTCTATTTTAATCTACAAAATCTACCGAAATCTGACTTTTAAGCATTCGTACTTTTGAACTACTAATTTATCTCTGTCCTACTTACACTAACGACGTTAAAAAAAAACAGTTGTTCCCAGATAATGTGTATGACTTCAAAATGTCTCATTTTTAGCTTAAAATTTACTTTCAAATTATATTTTAACCTCAGGATTGCAATATAATGTTTCATTATCAGATGTGAGCTATTTCATAATGAAGAAGATACTAATAATTGATAGTCATGGAGTTTGCAAAAGATTTATTTGTATGCTTAATACATGACATTTCTATCATTCATATTTCATTTATTCAGTGGAAAAAGAATGCAGAGGAACAAGTGCTAGTGATTTTACAAATCTGAACAACCTGTAGCCTTTCTGCTCTAGCATCTGTGGGAGTAAATTGAGTATGTAATCAAACATAGGGCAAACACTGAGATTCAATACTCAAATAACATTTGTATTTAGTAAGAGTGCATTATTTAACAACCACACTGTTGAATGAGCTTCATTTGTATTAATTTATTTAACTTTTCACAGCCCTATAGAAGAGATAGGTATTCCTATTCTGGGCACAAAGATTTGTATACAGAAGGGGGTCAGCAACTTCTACAATGTCACTCAGCTGGGATAAGAGACTGCAGATGCAAAGTTCAAAACTACACAATTGGCTAGAGTGGCCACATTCACAAACTCTAAGCTATCATGAAAAATGAAATAACACAATCACTTAAAGCCACTGTAGTACATGCCTATAATTACAGCTATTTAGGATGCTGAGGCAGGGGGATCATCAGTTTGAGGCTAGTCCAGACAACATACTGGACCCCCCCCAATAATGGTCTTCAAAATGAGAACTGACTTGAAAGAGTATTTAAAACTGTAATTTGTTAAAACTTTGAGGAATAAGCTATAGGCTCAACTCCCAGGCAGCCTTCCTAGCACTATCACAATGACAGATAATCTAATTTCAATATGAAATGTTTAAGAGCTATTTCTGCATTGGCAATTCTTAAATATGCCAGAAAACTGGGTGATTTCTTTAACAGACAGCATTTCAGTAATAAATAAAAAAGTCTAATGTGTGGGATTCCTCAATTTCTATGAAACTGAATAAAATCCATTTTTTTTCAAGTTAATGGAAACAAGTCTTTATTAAGTAACTTTTAATATCAGAAAAGTAAAACTTATAATTCTCTTTACAGCAAATACATAATATCAGTGCTTTGGCCCTCTTCAGTTAAAGGCCCTTTATCATAAAATATATGGTTTTAAACTTTACTCAAATTGAATTTATAATACCTTGTGAATTCTCTACATATACATAAGAGTGTAGTAAAATTAGCAAACACTAAACTATACTGATAATTTATCATTCTTAGATTGTGGTTTTTAGAAACAGTACATGCACCTAATATATGTCAATTCCTTAGCTTATTAGTTGCAGTGTACAATGCAACAAAATACAAAATACATGCTTGGTGAACATTCATTCATATCTACAAGACGGCAGCTAGAGATTAGGTTTCAATACTTTTTTAAATAAAAAATGGGGAAAATAATTTAATTATCTTGATTAGGCTTCATATAAAATTATTACTATTAATTCAAATCTATACAAGTATGTGTGCATATCCTTTCTCCAAATCAAAGTATAGTTTTGAATTTTGGAGTTTTGAGTTGCAAAAATATCTTAAGGTATAATATTTACAATGTAGCACTAAATCTGTGAAAGATTAAAGCAACTGTGACCATCACACATGTAATGTGAATAATGTCTTCTTATAAAGGAACTTCTCAGGAGATGTCATAAAATCTGAAACTATTTAAATTTTTTAAACAGTTTAAGTGGATTTGTGACGAAAATTCTAAGTTTTATGCAAAAAAATTAACCTCTTTCATGAAACCAAACTAAAAGATAAAATAATAGGATGATAGATACCAACTGTTAAGGTTTGTGTCTAGATGTCCCCACAAAGCATCATGCAGTCAATAGGTGGGGCTTTTCAGGGGCTGGATCTAGAGTGTATGATGCTGGGAATAAGGGTGTGTGATTACTAAAGTACTTCACTGCTTGGTGCAGCAGGGTTCTGGGTGTGAAGGCCCACCCCAGGTGTGAGAGCTATATGCCCTCAGGCTGTGTAGCCTGGAGAGGATATAGGGGCAGAAAGAGGAGTGTTTTCCTCACTTATTACTTGCTGATCCTGCCATTGCCTTTGCTGCTTTGCTGCCTTGTGCCTGCCTACTTTGCCATGGACGGTTTCTCCTCTGCAACGCCCCTCTGTCTTGGAGTCAGCTGACTATAGAACGAAACCTCTACACACTGTGAGCTAAATAAACCTTCCTCCTTTAACTTTGGGTGTCAGGTATTTTGTCTCTGCAACCAGAAAGTAAATAAGGCACCAACGTAGAATGAAAATATAATTGGAGTTATTTAAATCAAAAGGATATTCGGAAAATTTTTTAAAAAGGCTGGGTGTCAGTACAGAATGGTTCCATGTAGAAATCTACAAACATTTTTAAAAAACTACAAACAGGGAAATTATGAAAAAAATCAGCTATTCTGCCTCTACTACTTAAATATATAACGGATTTAAATAGCTACCGAAAATTAGTATCAAAATCATGTATTATATTATTGTTAGAAATAAATCACAAACAGCTTTAAATATGGCATGCTTTCTCTTATACGAGAAACCCAAAATATAAAGAGCAAAATAAAGATAGGAAGCAGGAGATCTTTTTCCAATTGGAAGGGGAATCAAGAGATGGAGGAAGGGGGAAGGGAGCGGAGGGAAAGAGCACAAAAAAAGAATTAAGATATGTTTTCTATATATATACATGTAAGCACTCCCCATAGGAATATAATCATTATGCAATGCAAACATGTACTAATAAAAAAATAAAAACTGAAAAAAGTATAAACATCCTTTAATGCCCTGCTATATTAAAATATGCTTAAATCTGTACCTACTTTAATTTTTTGAAGTGATTTATCATTCAAAAAGTACAAAAAAAACTATAGTTTTAAAACATACTGATCAGAGAAGCAGTTTTTGAATCCAACTAATAAGGGCATTGTTCAATTTCTAGCATATCCTTAAAATTGTGAGATTTTAATAATTTTCACTATTAGAGGTCACTAGAAAATCAGAAATAAGTGGAAGTATTCTATAATGTTCACAGAAAGAAAGTAGTGGAGCTCCCTCTATTGAATTATATTTGAGAAAATGTGACTTGTAGCTAAAATAATAATTTTACGATCCAAATGACTACATTACAATAATTAGAATATTTTTCTCTTTCCAAGATAAAATATTTTTAAATCACAGATACTATCAATTTCTAAGACTAATATACTAAACTGCACATATCGTTATGATTTTAGACCATGTGTCCTTTTTTTAGTTTTTTTTTTTTTTATTTTGGGAGAATTACATTTTAAAGCTCTAATTTTCTGTGTGTTTGTGTGTGTGTGTGTGTGTGTGTGTGTGTGTTCCTAAATTGAACTGAAAAGTTTCCTGACAGTCCTTGGAACTATAAAACATCCTAATAAAATATCCTTTCTCATTTTGTTATGGAAACCAAAAAGGCATCAAGGTAAGCAAAAATACAGTATTTTTTTCCAATCAATAAAATAAAGCATTGCATTAGTTTTTCTGATGCAAATAAACTGACATTATTATGATGTTATGATTACTGAAAAGTGTTATTCATAATATTATTACTGGTCGAGAGTTCACCACATGCCAGACACAGAGAGAGGAAATATATTCTCATTACCCTCTGGAATATTTATTCAAATTAAATTGATAATTGTTACCTTCAATTTATATAAATCAGAAACACAGACTTAACGCTAGTAAGCAAATTCAGAATACCTCAAGCTCTTGAGCTCTTGTACAGTACACTTAGTCTGGAATCTCAGGGCACTGACAGTTCATTAAAAAGTACAAAATATATTCGTAAATGTTACAGTATTAAACCATTCTGCATACAAAAAATTACTCAAACTGATCAAATACTTTTTAACCAAATATTTTGAATCAAGTAAAAAATGATAACCTCCAAAGCATACTGTAAATCTCTACCTTTTTTTACTCTTTTATCATTTATTTTAAAAAGGAGAAATTTCTTATCACTAAAGAAGAAAACAACTAATTCAGGGTTTGTTTTAAAGAACAGATACTTATTTTCCATTCAAGTATAGTAAGAAAAATCATTTAATCTTACAGTAAATAGACACTTCTCAAAGCAATTGTATTTGAGAAGGTTAGCATCTACATAGTTTAAGTAGGGAATTTATCTAACATGGTAAACACAAATACATATTACATTTTACTCCTGGATCTGATATTTTAGAAGAATCATTTATCTTTAGAGTCACGCTCCTCTCAAAAAGTATCAAACTTTCTCATCACCATCATGAACATTATTTTTGTTTTGTTTTGTTTTTTCGAACATTCTTTTTGAAAAATGTTATACCTGGCATCATCCAGAGAAAATGTTTGCAGAATAAAGTACACACGCCACAAATTTGAACATTTGAAAGTAAATGCCAGGCAAAAAGTACTTATTCATGATATTACAATATGTACGTACTAGCATTAACTCCATTATGAATATTTGTTGCCTTATATTAAAAAAAATTTATCTTCAGCAGATACTTCTTGAAAACTCTCCCTATATATATGGCTATGGTTTTTCTATATTAAAATAGCTATAAAATAGATTGTATTCCTACTTCCTATAATAGAACCAAAAATAACAGAGAGAATGTTATTTAATGGTACTGACATTCTTTAATGTTTGCAAATGATTGTATTTTGAGTCTGAAAAAATTTTTTTTTAATTTTTTTATTATTTTTACCAAGAACATGTATTGGTACATTGTATACATAATGATCATAATCAACATGGTTATTTCGTACCTGTACATGATACATCTTGGTTTTCCCCTCTCTTCCCCCCCTTCCCCTCCCCTCCCTTCCATTCACCCACACCTCCCTAATTGCAACAAGTGTAGCTACACTTTACCATTTTTTCCCCTTTCATCTTACTTTTCTTTTAACCTTCTTCTTTATCCCCCTTTTCCGGGTAGAATAGATGTTTTGTTTAAAAAAGAAAAAAGAGAGATAGTATTCCAAAGAGTCTGAAAAAATTTTGATGAGCCAATTAAAACAAAGTTGTTGGAAGAATTGTTCAAAATACAATTTACTTAAAAATAACTAGTTTGGTATGCACTATTTTACAGGGTACACAAAATGGCATTAGTTAGACCACCCACATAATGTACATGAACTACAATGAATTAACACAAATATTTGGAAAAGCACTTATGTAAATTATCAAATACTCCTAAGGCTCCCATGTGGTTGCCACTTAATCTACTCTTTCAGGTTAGCAAATTTCATTCCACTGAGTATCAGTTTTACAAAACGGAAGAAAATATAGCTCACAGCACAGTTTATATTATAAAAGATAGCAATTTTAAAAGTTTTGCATAAAGTCGTATGTAAGGGAAATGATAAAAATTTATAATAACCAGATTTCCTTTCCCCATTTTTGGCCTCATCTCATGTATAATAAAGTTAGAAATCAATATACCTGTAGCTTTTGCTCTATATGTAACTGTGCCCATTACTCCAATAATTCTATTTTTCCACATAAGTTTTAAAAAAGAATCTGCCTATTACTCTGATTAAATTATATATTCATAGCACAAAATTATGGAGGAAAAAAGGGGTATTCTTATACATTTTTCAAGATTTTAAATATTTTGTGCTCTCTGAATTCTGGGATTTCTTTCCAAATAAAAAACAGATATTGGACTGGGGATTTAGCTCAGTGGTTAGACTGCTTGCCTAACAGGTATAAGGCCCTGAGTTCAATCCCCAACACCAAAAAAACAAACAAACAAACAAAAATCCCCCAAAAGAAACATATTATTTGACTCAGCAATTTCACTTCCAAGACATCTTCCTTCCAACATAAGTTTTTCTATGGGCAGTAACATCTATTGCTTTATTGTTGTTAATAACTAAAGATGGAAAATAAGTCTACATATCCATGAACTGGCAAAATGGTTAATTGTGGTGGTATAATAACATCCAATGCACCATTTTTTAAAATGAGGTAAAGCATATGTGCTGATGTGAGACAATCTCTTAGTCTCTAAAATGCACTAAGCAAAAAAGAAAAAGTGCAAAGTCTTGTACATAGTGTTCCCACTTCAGAGTTTTTTAAGGAGGAAGGTGTATATGTAAAATATTTGCTAGTGCATGAGTATTTGAATAAGACAAAGATCTAAACTTCACATTGGTGAGTAAATTAGGGGAACTGCAGGAAAGTATTTGAACAACTTCAAGTATCCCTGGTTTCTGCCTGAAACTTTATAACTTCTTTGGCTTCTCTGAGAAGTGGCAGGTACCGCTTCACTCCATGAGTTAGAAGGCAAGTTCCTTCCCACCTTTGTGTCTTCATTCTTGCTGTTTTCTCAGCCCACAGCTTTTGCTTGGTTATTCCTCAACACATTCCCCAAATACCACTTCCTGAAAGCTTTCCAGGTTTCTCCCAATCTTCAGACCAGATCTGGCCACTGTGATTTAAAATGTTCTTTATTTCTTCTTGTAGAACTTAGCAAAACTTCTAGCAAACAGATACATAATTGATTGATTTATATATGCTTCCCAGAGAGAACATAATTTCTTTGAGTGACAGGACCTTTAAGGTGGAGAAACTAGTTTATTTCCTTATTCCTAAACACACTGCTTTGCACATACTGAAGTAATATTTTTTGAACACTATTATATATATTGCATGGTCAGTTCATGGGAGTGTTCATTTTGGATTGGTGAACACCAACAATGTGACCTTACGCAAGCAGCTGAGCAATTTTGAGATCAACAGCTCCAAAACATTTAATGTGTGAGTCTAGGCACAAAAGAAATGCTAATCATTGTTTCATTTATCTCAGTTCTCAAACAGGGGGCTGAACAAGCTGCACATCTAAGGAATGTTCTCATTTTTCTAGGAGTCCCTCTTCCATATGTTAGTTTGTAACCATGAATTATATGTCTCTAATCCTTCAAAATCTGTCTCTTGTCTCTCTTGCTTCTCTGTCTCTGTCTCTCTCACACACACATTTACACTGAATTCTCCATAATTTCATTTCAGAGGAAATGACGGTTCTAACAGTAGGAAAGAGTTTTTTTAATTGGAAACCATTTGGACATTTCCAGTAAAGCTAAATTTTTTTGCCTGAGGACCTAGGAAAGGAGGGTATAAATTGTTAACATGGGGCTAAGAATTTGCAGTAAGCATCCTGGTCGGTGTCACATCCCTTATTACTATTTTGAGTAGTAGACTGAATGTAAGCATTCTCCTAATTCTCCCTGTCTGGTCCTTACTCACACCTTTTACAAAGGGATTTTTTAAAAGCTCCTTCTATTTAATATGTGGAGATGATTTCCCCACCTTTTCTATGTAAGCTGGGGAACTCACCAACAGAATGAGGCAGAAGTGATAGGTCACCAGTTCTGAAGCTAGACCTTAAGAAAACGTGTATATTCCTATTTTTTCTCAGAACTCTGTTTTCACCGATGATGAAACACCAAGGAGAATTTATTTTCCTTGAACAGCAGCCAGCCTACCCCCAGAAGCACAGCTACCTAAACTGACTCACTGCAGACTGCAGTAGAATGTAAAAGTTCAGCTAAAACCAGAGAAAAACACCCAATCAAGTCCAGATTAGATTGCTAACTTGAAGAACAATGACCTAAATAAATAGCTACTATGTTTTGGGCTCCTTTATTACTATGAGTATTTAACCAATACACTGTGGTTCAAAGATTTAGGAACAGCAGCAAAACTTATGTTTTTACCTGATTTAGAGTGAGAAACTCCCTAACCAGTAAGGAATACGGTAATATGATGACAATAGTTTTAGTTGCAGAAGCCAAAACTTCTCCCATCATTCTGTTCTACTAGTGAGAACAAAAATGTGACATCCTTTATGCTGTATGCTTAATGTCCTGTCAACTTTCTTTAATCCATCCATTTTGGGAATTTGCTGAGATAGATGAACCTAATAACACATGGATACTTAATTGGGGAGGATGGTCTATCTTTGCACCAACTGTCCTAGACACACCCAAGTCATGTGACTATTTCTGACAGATACAGCTATAGCTTTCATGTATAGAAGAACCTGGGAACAAATTTATAGGCATCTTTGTAATTTTTTAGATTCAAATTGGTAGTGGTATCATTGAGAAATCACTGAGAAAAACAGAAAGGGAGCTGTATAATTTATTGTGAAAGGATTTCAAGGATTTCAGGCTCAGACCGAAATAAACCATTTGTAAATAATTTCGTAACTAAGTGTAGCTCCCAGGTGAATTTCAAACACTTCTATTCTCTCAGCAACCTAGGTGAATTCAGTTTCCATGCCAGACCAAGGGTCTTCATCTCTCTCCTTCTCTTTCCCTGTCTCTCTGTCTCTGTCTCTCTGTGTTTCCTCCACTCACACACACCCACTGAACTTCCCACAATTTCTGTCCATGGTAAAGATTTTAATAGTACAGCATTTTTGCTGGACACCACTTGAGCATCTCACGTGGGCTATATTTTTGGCCTAAGTATCTAGCAGGAGAAAGCAAACCCCCTGCAACATTCTCCAGGCTATAATCTTATCTTTCATATACTTGACATGAAACAGGCACATAATCTGTTAGTGATATATTCATTCTAGCTGATATTTAAATTTTAAAAGGTTAGAAAAGCTCACTTTATTAAGATGAAGAATGACCTTCTTATAGTTAAGCAGTCTAAGAAAGACATATAGACAGGTAAGTTAATAATAATTATGGTATTATTCAGCTTTCCATCACTGTAACAAAATGCCTGAGATAATTAACTTAGAAAAGGCTTATTTTGGCTCACAGTTTTGGAGGTTCACATCCATAATCAATCAATACCATTGTTTTGGTACTGTGACAGGGTAGCATATCATGACAGGAGCACATGGCAGAATAAAACTACTTACATCACTAGGTAGGGAGGAAGAGGAAGAGGAAGGGTAGGGGTCACCACCTTAAGTTTCATGCCCTCAAGGATGTAAGAACCTCCCACTAGGCCCCACCTCTCAAAGGTCCTATCACCTTTCAAGAGTGCCATTTTGTGGTCCAAGTCTTCAACACATAGTCCTCTGAGGGATATTCAACATTCTAGCTATAATACATGGTGACTATAATTGGTCATCCACACTGCACTTCTGAAGATGAAAGAGGGTACCACTAATAACTATACCAGAATATCAGGCATACCCTAAGTCTAGGAGCATCTTGTCTTAGATATACTGGGCTACTTGGTCATCCTATTAATAATGTGCTTATTAAGCCACATAGCACCAAAAGATAACAGATAAAAATAAATGTCCACAGCAGATATCAACAGATGTCACCTGGGGAATGGCAGGTTGACTGTACCTCAAGAGTGTTCACAAGACGAATTTGCTATAGTGCACAGAATAGCCTCTACCCTTAAAAGGTCAGAAATTTTTTTGGGATGTTTATGAAAAGTTTTTCGATTTTACAAGGATGAAATCTCAGTAGCCAAACTCATAAACCCACTTATTGGTTTACATTAGAGCAATTACTGCCAAGGGAATATGATGTTCACAATCTCCCAGCCAGTGTATCGTCTCCCTGTAAATTAGTTATATAAGAAGTTACATTATAATTAGAAGATTTCCTAGTGACCATGAAATTGCAGCATGGGAAAATTCATTATATTATGTGAATATTTAGAGCATTAGGCCTTATAAGGAGTTCTATCTATCTCTACAAAAAGGCTGCATCTGCTGAGAGGACTGGGGAAGTCATGTCTTCCAGTCAGAAGGCCACGTTTACTACAGGAGAAAATGTTTGGATGCATAAATACTTCTAATAACTACATTTGTTCAATCTCTCTTTTTTTGTGATGCTTTCTACACTGATGAAAGCCTTTTCCACTTAGCATAAGTCCTTTACTAATACGCATTTTTAATTAATACACTATCAAGGTACAACCATGTCTTAATGGCCAATGAATACTTCTGGTCATTCAATTTTGCATGTATCTGTTCATTTAGGATGCTTTTATTTTCCAGTTCAGTTCTCATGGAAAAATATTATACCCTTATTCCTGAGGTAACCTATGAATGACAGGTGCTGCCTCATGGAGGAGCTTAGGTCTCTATATATGCATTAGTTCTATCTGTTTTTTTTTTTAATTAAAAAAGGATTTTTTTCGGTTAATCATGAAATGTTTTAGTAGTATATATTTTCAGTACATAATAATTACATTTATCATGGGGAATTGGCACATGTATATCGCATACCTTACTTCTTTTAAAAAAAATTTTAAAGCCAGATATAGTGGCCCACACCTGTAATCTCAGAAAGTGGGAGGCTGAGGCAGCAGAATTGCCAGTGAGTTCAAGACTAGCTTGGGCTACATACTGCCACTGCTTTAAGGGCTGTCCTGGAATTCACTGTGTTCCTCCAGTCTCAGTCTCATAGAGAATGGGATTACAGGCATGATCTTTAATCCCAGCACTCTGGGAGGTTGAAGCAGGAGGATCATAAATTCAAGCCCAGCCTGGGAAAGACTCTGTCTCAAAATTCAAAATTTAAAAAATGTCTGGGAATGTAGCTTAATGTCAAGGCTCTGATTTCAGTCTCCAATAATGCAAAAAATTAAAAAAAAAAGGAAGGAAAGAGAAAGAGACAAGAGAAAGAGGCAAAGTAGCTTGCAGGTATAAAGTCTTTACTGGACTAAAGGAAATACAGATGAAAATAAAATTTGATATTGCAAAAATTCATGCTCAACTGAAAAAAATAACCGACATCATAATACAACTTGGCAAAAGTTATAGCAAAGGCAAAAATAGGTGAAAGAGAAAAGTCAGGATATACTTTATTTATTATAAAATTACAATGCTGATTTTAGGTTAAAGGCAGAAAGTAAACTAACTTTTTTTCTCATTCACAGTTCAAACAAGATAACCCAGAATCTCTAAAACTATACACACTGCAAAGGAAAAGAATAAACATCTATTTACATTAGTCTGAGTGTGTAGTTCAGTAGTGGTATGCTTGTGTAGCAAGGGTAGCAAGGTTCTACCCTGGGTTCCATGCCTAGGGCACACAGACACACACACATGTATATGAGTGTGTGTATGCACACTTTGGAGGTGAGATTATCTTTGGTATTTATCCCAAGAAAGTACTGAATTGGAGGGCCAGTTGAAATCTTAAATCTACAAATCTAGTTAACTTCTCACTGACATCATCACAAAAAGGTAATTAAAAAAGAAGTACTTTTAATTCAGTGTTCAATTTTCCCCTTGCCATTTATGGATCTGATATTACTGGTTTCCAGTGTTTATCAGTGACCTCAAAATCCACTAAGAGTAGATTTCTTTTCTTCTAAAAACAAGTACAGGAATAACCCTAACCTACCTGGCCATTTTATACCAAGGGGTACTGTTTCCATAGTCAGTCATCCATACGCACGCATATAAAGTAAGGGAACAAACTTGTTTAAGGAAATGGTCATTAAATAAGGATTTTTTTAAATTGAAAGTGTGACTTTGCAGAGATAAATGTTTAAATGTTTCCCGATAAAAATGTGATTGAATGAATCCAGAAGATTATACCAATTGCCACGATGAAAGAATGTTTTCCTGGTGAATACAAGAGTCAACCATACACAAGAGTCAACCATACAATCTGAAAAGATTGCGAATGGTAATTTCACCTCAGGGATGTTTGTAGCCTTACTTTGGCCAGGATTTCGCATCAGCTGGCAGAATGCTAATGGGGGGGGGCGGTTAGAGAAGACAGGTAGCTATTTTCTGATTAATTTATTCCCCCTAGTTTAACTTCCTTATGTTGAAATACTATGAATTCTAAGATCAGATACAGGCATGTTCATTAGGTACCGCAACACAAAATCAAGTGAGGTAATCCCTTGATTAGGAGGTATTTTGGACTGTGTACAACTCTGATTTTCCCTTCAACAGAATGGGTAATTGAGAACTGACTGAATAAATAAGAGGAAGCATTAAAAACTAATTTCATTCTTGGAACATACACTACAATATTTGGCTATGATAATAGGCTTACATAAAAAAATTAGTGGACACCATAGCACATGTGGAACTAGTTCTATCTGAAATAGATATTCCGCTCAATAATAGAAAACAAAGTGAATATGAATTTTGTCATTTAAACAGAAATTAGCTGAATGAAAATACTTGTAACTCCAAATATGGTAACACTTCATACACTGTAAGAACAGTATAATAACTATAGTAACTGACCTTGTGAAATAACATATAACATCCTCTTCTTACACATAGAACACGTATTTTAAATTTGACTGTTATATACACAAAAGGGAAAATTCTGTTCTAAATTTTTAAAATGATGAAAAGAATAAATGGTCATTTTGATATTCTTCTTTTTTTTAGTTCTTATTCAAAGTAAAATGAGCTTAAATCCAAAAGTAGTAATTAAAAATAAATTTATCACCCACACCTCCTGACAAAACATTCTTTAATATTCCAATGAGCTAGCTCTTTCTTAATAAGTCACACTTATGTACCAGAAATAAGACAGGCCTTTGTGAAAACTAAACAATAAAGAATAAAATTAACACTTTACGAAAAACCAAGTTTAAATTTCTAAATATATAGAGAGACTTTTATCATAGTAGCACTAATGTGGCTCTCTGGGATATAAATCACATGTGTCTACTTGAATTAATAGCTTCAGGGAGCTATAACTCTTTGATGAATTTTTGTGCTAAATAAATGGCCAAAACAGGAAGAGGTGTGTCTGGAAATATGAGATATGATGATTATAAGAGATTTTAAATGTTATCTGAAAAAATGGTGCTATTATACACAAATAACACCGATACCTCAGATAGTGCTCGGTTTTACAAAACATAGGTTTAATGGCATGAAAATTTGAGGGAGCAAAAGAAAAAAGAGGAAAATTAAAGAAAAGAGATATTTTACCTGTTTTTCATTAAATTGTCAAAGTAGTAATTCAGGGGAGTAAACTAAAAGGTGTTCTTCTAGTCGCAATATAATAAAAGTCAATACAACATATTTTGTTGCTAAAACTTTCAAAACTCTGATTAAAGGAATTACTAATCTTGCTACAATCATAGCTGCACATGTCAGTGGAAAATGATTTTACAGATGAAAAATAAAAAGAGGCACACAAATAACTCTTTCAGTAAACTAACATTCTTATATAGCATAGCTAAAAACTTAAATGAATACTAATATACAGAATATTTTGATAATATTTAAGACTACTAAGCTATAATTTTATTAACTTTTCTAACTTCTTAAGAGAAGACATGCATTCTCATTTGAGTTCCTGTTACGAAAAATAGGCTAGCCTGAATTTTCTCAAAAGCCAGAGAAAGTCTGAAATCTAGTAATACAAAATATTTTGGATATCTATAGGTTTTAAAACAAAAGGAAAGTTTCAGCATTTTCTATTTTTTTCTATAAGAAGAACTGTAGGGTGCTCATAAGAGTCTTTGTCAGATGAACATTTTAGCACCAACCATAACTTACATATTGTTCTAGAAACTATGCGGTATAAACAAATAAACAAACAAAAGGGCAGACTTTCAGCATGGATGGCTGACACAAGAAGAGTTTTCTTAAAACCTAAAAACTTTTCTCCCTTTTGAAATCTCTTTGAAAGTGGGAGACCAATTTCTCTCCATCGTCCTTAATTTTTGTTTAAATAGCCAAATTCAGGACTGGAATAGTAAATACAATATATTATATACAATTTATAAAAGTAGACAAAGAAAGATTAGCAATTGGGCTCCATTAGCACTTTTCTAACAATACAGTTTATATGAATTTTGTCAGGATGAAATCATTAGAAAAATACTATTGGAAAATAATTCTGCCAGACCAAATTAGATCTTTTACCTTAAGACACTAGAAATAAAGAGTGTTTGAGTTAGAAGAAATCTCAGAGCTGTATTTTAGGCCACCGTTTTATTTTACACATAAGAAAGCTGAAGCCTAAAAAAGGTTAAATGACTTATTCAAGTGCTTGAAGATCTGAGCCAACTCTAGAAAAGGAAATCAAAGAAAAACAATATACAGGCTACTAAGAAGTTCACAGTTTTTAAATAAACAAACAGAAACACAGTCTAAAAAGGACATTAGTCTAAAAAGGACAAACAGAACACATTAGTCTAAAAAGGACATTGAGTTGATGTTTTCCCCAAGGCCTGATGAGATACATTGTTATGCTCCAAATATAACATTCCACTGAAAACAGCTTGATGTATGCTTATATGTTGGAAAGAACCTTGTATCAGTGAGTCATGCTGAAAAATCCCAGAGAGGGTGGCACACAGATGATCCCAGTGAATAAACAGTTAACTGGAAAGAAAGCCCCACCTCCTTGCAAATAGTCAAAGAAAGCCGTTTTTTAAGCAATACAAAATGTCACCACAGGCTGACGCTCTTTCTACAAGAATAATGATTTTTTTTTCTTTTTTGCTCGGATGCTGAGCACACATTTCATTGCCTTTATCTTCTAATTCAGTTTTAGTAGTTGATATATACTCTACCCTTCCCTTTAAAACAGGCAGCATGGCATAGATAAAATATACCAACGACCACTGTAGCGATTCCAGATTAAAAGACCTGCAGGAGTTTTACAAATTCGAGTTTTTGACCTGTAGTACTGAATACACACTATTTAAAACGCTCTAGAAATGAAGGGAGGCATCTGGGAAAGTCAGTCAGCTCCTGTATAGCGCCAGCCCTTGGCGAGGCACCTCCAGCCCGCTCTGCTGTGCGGAGAACTCGAAAGGAGGCGCACTTGCCATGCCAAATCTTGCTCCTGGAGCGGAGACAAGGCACCTTGTGTGCCATAATCTTTCCTTTTAAAACGCTCTGACATGCATCGAGAAGTCTGTGCAACGCCAAAACAGTAATTCAAGGAAACCGCGAGTCGGAGGGTCTGTGGCGTGCGACCCACAGAGCAGCCCGTGGTTGCGGGGGTGTGGGAGTGCGGGACCGCTTCCCAGCTCGCCAGAAGCGCAGCTCCTTGACCTCTGAACACGCGAACCTCTGGCGCGAATCGCCACCAAATAGGTCTGAAACTGGAACCTCTCTTCTAGCAGTTACATGTGAGTGTGGGGGTGGGGATTGGGGGTGGGGAAATTGTACTCCGACGGGGCCAAATGAAAAAACATTACCGTGCCAGTGCTAGAAAAAGGACTCGGCGTGTGCGCGTGGTGAAGGAGTGGGGACCTAAAAGTAGCAGAAGAGTTAAACTGAAAAACAACTATGGGGGGTGAGTCTTGACTTTTTACAAGCTACATCACTCTCGTCTTCTCTTCAGGACTCTCACCTTGGCTTGAGAGTGTTCTTCCTTTTCCCCATCAGACACCCATAGTGAAAAAGTGAAATCCACACTGTGCCAGACTCCGGAGGGTCTCCCATTCCCACCTCCCCAGACTTTTCACCCTGCCCCACCTGTCATAAATCTGGTTCAACTCTGCTTTCACGGTCTCCACCCCGGAGCCCTAGGTTTTATCATAGACACCTTTCTCGGTCTCAGAACCAGCAGGTGAGCTCACTGCCTCACCCAGAAACATAACTTTAATAAACAGATCTGGAGAGGGCACTTCCCCACTAAACACACGCACCAGAAGCAGCAAGAGCGGTTTATAAACACTCGCGATCTCTCCCACGGGCTCTGATCTCCAGCCTTACTTTCCCCTCTTTCGTAGAAAAGATTCAGAGGCTTTGTAACAAACCTCTCTGTGGTTACTAACAACTGAAGGGATGTGCAAGAATAAAAAACGGGAAACGAAGTGAGTTTTTTTCTTCGAAAATGCAAAAGAAACAGGAAAGAACGAACAGAAATCATCATAGCAGGAAGTAGTTTAAAGAGAAATCAAAACTTCAAAGGAGTAAAATATATATATATACATATCTCTCCTCAAGTCCAGGGAGGAAATGAACCTGCTGCTCTGGCAAGTGCTTGTGAGCGCACAGAAAGCCAGGGTAAGACCAACTCGTGTCAGCCGCCTGGCGGGACTGAGGATGCCAGGCCCGGGGACGTCCCTGGGGGAGAGGAAAGGGATTCCCCAGAGATACTCTAGTTGCTGAAAAATCTGCGTGGTTTTTTTCTTTCTTTCTTTCTAATGCTTGGTATAGAACTGAGAACTGTGGCTCTATCACGGGTCCCGGAAATCCACAAGCCCCTCCTAAGGTCTCAGAAACCTGACCGCTAATTCCAGTTCAGGCCACATTTTTTTGCCTGTCGTCACCCCGCACTGGCCACCCACTCAGACAATGAAGCTACAGTGCGAGCCTTAGGACTTTTTTTTTTTTTTTAATGGGATTACTGAAGCCCTTCTCTTCTCTACTCCTCCCACCCCTTCTTCACCTTACCCAAGGGGAAGTTACTAGGGAATTTACCACAAAAAAAGTGCGAGTACTCATTTCGGTAGTGACTAAACGAAAGGAAAACTGCCCTGCCCGGGGCACGAGGCCACGCGTGGACTCATTCCCGGAGACGAGGGCTCGTCGGGGGCGAGCCGCAGGGACAGGGCGGGGGACCCGGGCAGGCTCGCCGCGGGCTCCAGCAGCCCCGACCGAAGTTCCCGGAGATTCACCAGGCGGCCCCGCTCACCGCCCAAACTCGCGCCGAGCAGGGCGGCCCGGGCGAGCGACTCGGGTGCCGGCGCCGGCCGGGTCCGCGAGCCCGGCTGGCCTCGCCCCGCCCGCCGCCCGCAGCCCGCTCACCTGGCCGGAGCGCCGCGGCGGATAGCAGCAGCCAGCAGAGCAGACGGCAGGTCGGGGCCGCCGCGGGGGCCATGTTCCTCCTCCGCCTCCGCGCCGCAGGAGGGGCGTCGTCCCGGGCCCCACGGGCCGCGGCTCGCGGGTCCCGACGGGGCGGGGGCTTCTCTTCGCCGGCCGCGCTGTCCGCGGGTCCGCGCCCCGCAACTTTGCTCCCGCGACGCCTCCGCTCCGCCGCCCGCCGGGCCCGCGCGGGCTGCTCCTCCTCAGGGGACGGCGCCCCTCGAGCGGCGCGGAGAGGCGGCCGCGGCTGTCCTCGGCGGCTCCCCTGGTTTTCCTCCCCGGCACGCCGGTGACAGTGGCGGAGGCGCGCTGTGGCACGGCGCTCGGCGCGGCCGGGTCGCGGGGGCGGCGGCCGCGGTCTCCGGGCTGCTCCGACTGGAGGGACCGAAGGCGCGTGCGAGCTGCCTCTCTCCTCCTCCCTCCGCCTCTCGGCTCCCCGCCACCCTCCGCGCAGCGCCGAGCAGGTGGCTGGAGCGCGAGCCGCAGCCTAGAGGCGCTGCAGGACCGAGTCGGAGCCGCAGCCCGCCGCCCGGCCCTGACGAGGGGGAGCCCGGCGCCTCAGCGCCACAGGCCGGCGGGCGGGGCTTCCGCGAGGCTCCGCCCCGGAGGGCGCGCCGGCCAATACGGGTTCCGCACGGGAGCCGCGCGCCCGGGGTGGGTGGAAGCGATTGACACTTCCCGGCGCCGCCAGGTGATCCGGCGGCTCGTTTCCCGCGGCCTTTCCGCGCGTCTGCGGTGGAGAGAGCCGGGGGCTGGCTTCGGGCACCCGGACGCCCGCCCACTGGCTCACTCAGAGATTTTTCCTCTGCTGGGATATTGCAGGCTTCCTGTCCTATAAAGACTGTCTCGGGGCCGGGAGCAGGGTGAGGCGAGCTCCTGGGGTCAAAGGGCTGGAGCGAAAGGGGCAGGAAGAGGCCGGAAGTGGCGGCCAGGGTGGGAATTTGCTCTCGGGAGCCGGCGGAGCGGCTGCTCGGGGACATCCCCGTGCCGGGCCGACTGCGCCCGTGCTTGGGCAGCCCCGTTCCTCTCCCGACCCCTACACGTCCTTTTAAAGGCAGACCCCTGAGTCGACTGCCCGGAATCAGAGAAAAGGTTCATGCCCCCGCAGTGGAATTTTAATCAGGAATTTCAATCGGCAATTTCTGAACCATACTTCGTCGTACGAATTTTCCCAGTGTGTTACATTTATTTTGAATTAAGCGGCGATTTCAAGTTACAAAACAGAAAATCTCAAGTTAGTCATATGAAAAGCCAAACTCCTCCCGGTCGGTTCCAAAAAGCCAGGCATCCCAGCAGATGGACACTCTGCTCAGGCGATTCGGACGGATTGCACCACCTCCCAGACGGAGAGCGGGGAAGCCGTGTCGCTGTCAGATCGGGCAGAGAGCGTGCAGCAGTATTTTCCTCTGGAACACCGGGGTGGAGCTCTCGGAGCCCCGGGTGGCTGTACACCAGGAAAGCGGGATCACAACTCTCATCCCCAAAGCAAATGAAATTGTGGTCCCCGAACGACTTCGCAGGGGCATTAAATGGTCTTTCCTGCTTCACAGCGTCGCCTCTGTGTGAGACCAGTCTGCAGCCAAGAATGCTAACTAGTAGTCGTCACATATTGCTCTTCTTCACAAGGCTGCAAGTCGCCAGCTGCATAAAGTGGGAGAGTGTGCAGGCAGGAGAAGCTTTATACACACACACACACACACACACACACACGCACGGAGAGAAGGAGGGAGAGAAGGAGAAAGGCTCCGAATTCTTTATTTTGTCGCGCTTTTAAAAAATATTAAGCTCCATCTTTAGCTGTGATTTTTTTTAAAGCCTGCCTGTCTTGTTTTCCTGATTCTCTTTACATTAACAGTATTCTAGAGCAGAGCTGTTGTATTTTCCCTCCATCAATAAGTAGCTTCTCCCACTTGATTTTGACAATAACCTTCATTTGCATCTTATGAATCAACAGGAAGGCTAATGCTAACAGGCGTATGCCTTTTAGCTCCTTATTTCATGAACTGCTAACATGCCCATGGAATCCAATGAGATTCATTCCGGGAATTGTTTTCTTTTAAACTGCAGCTCTAAGTAGCACGTATTAGAACCATCCTAACTCGGTTTTTAGCCTGGATCTTCAGACTTTCTGACTTCTTTTATTTTGGGATGCGAATTATTACAACATAATTATTTCAAAGCAGATTTTCAAAAAGGTCTAAGTGTCTGACTTAGGCTGTTAGTGGCTGTATGATCATGGTCAACTCATTTAATCTTTTTAAGCCTCAGTCTCTTCACTTGTAGAAAAGGATAGCAATAGTTCTACCTCATTGGAGTGCTGTGAAGATTAAATAAGATCACACAGAAAACTGACCAAATACCGTAGAAGGAATTTGGGTTTTGGGAACCAGACAGGGCTTTGTTAGGATCCTTGATCTGCACTTACTCAGTGAGTAACCTTAAGGGAAAGTCAGTCTGTCTCAGTGTTTTGACCCATTGGTATATCACCTTCAAATTGTGCAGCTAATTTAGGTAAAAATGTGTGACATAAGTGAAGGATATTTCACACACACAATTGTGGAAGCAACAGATACATATATATTGTGTATGCATATAATGTATATTGTATTTGTTGTTTCCAGAATTCCTTTCAGAAAGAAACATATCTTAGTTTAGAAAAATGCCTTGAGAAGCTATTTGGAACAATAGCTCCAAAGGCTATTGATCATATATAGTTAAGGCCACAATGATAGAACTGCTCTATATTAGCAAAATAATAAAACACTAAAATAAAATTTGGCAAGGGACTAGAGTAAGATGCTGAAAACAGAGAAAAGGACACAGAACCATGCAAGCATGAGTTTGGAAATGGTAAAAGGCCTTTAAATATATTTAAATTAATTAGCAAATTCATTAAATACTTACCATATATTAGAAAATTCAAAATAATATGTATAAATTTGTGGATATAGTCTCCCTCTAAATAATCCTACTAAGTAGGTGCTGTTACCATCTTTACTTTACTTATAGGAAACTGCAACCCAGAGATGTGAAATAACTTTCTTGAGGTCATGCAAGCAATGATTCATAGCAATGGTAAAGTCAGGACTATACCCCCAGACACTCTGACTCTGGAACTGAATTCCTACCCACTTTGATCATCGATGCCCATTTTGCTTATCAAAGATGCATAAAAACAATTTAATGCCTTTTTGGGTGAAGGGATCTTGATTTAAACAAAAATTTTAATAAAGTCTGCTCCCCTCAGACATGTTTTCCTCGAGGAAATTAACTTTGAAAGTGGCACACACTATCTGCTTGAGCACAGTACACAGGAGATGAGACCATTTCTAAACTGAAAGTGCAGCATAAGCAAAACTTCAGAGTCAGAAATACGCATAAGAATGTAAGCTTCAAAAAATATTGTAGTGCACAGCGAGAATTTGTCTTTCAAAAGCTCAGAAATTGGGGTGGGTTCTACTTTACTGAATTCTTTAGAGAGAATTTCCAGCTGTATCTGCATCACCATGGCTTTTGTTATAATTGAGAATACATCGTATTCCAGTGATATTTATCACACAGTTTAGTCATGCATCAGAGCACCCTGATAAGTACTTCTTACTGGAAAAGGTAAAATGAATAATGCTTAGCCAGGGGGAAAATATTTCATGTTACCTGGAACATGAGAAAAGCTTCACATTTTAAGTATAGAATTCATCAAGCAAGACAGTGTGCTCAAAGCAATGACTTTGAGCTCAAAATAAAAGACAAGTTTCTTACTTAAGGTATATTGGGATTAGAATTCAGGACCCCACCCTCAAGGCCTGGTGCGAGGACTCTCTGCATTGTATTAAGTCTTTAATCCCTCAATATATGACAATCTAGCCAGGTTAAGAATGTGTGCCTTTGAAGAACAGAGATGATTTTTTTTCTCTCTCTTTCTCTTGATTAACCAAAAATGTTTCTTACTGATGATGAAATTTTACCAAAGATAGTTTGGTAACAGGAGATATTTGTTTCTTAGCACTGTATATCAAAATATTTTGTGCACCTTCCTACTTTTTTTATAACATAACTGTGTCCAATTCATGAGTATATAGCGAATCTTCCCCCATCCTCCCTTGGTGAATATGCATGTAAGCAATATTTTGCAAATAGACTGGACAAGCAATTAAAATTTGTGAATGAGAAACTATGAAAGAGAATTCTTCTCTACAGAATTTACACCCTCTCACAAACTTAAACCCATAGGGATAGAAATATGAAGAGACAAAAGGGTTTTCCACTGAGCCTTCAATTATTGGACAGGGCAAGACTAAGACATACAAAAGAAAAGAAAATGAGTCAAGTTCTTGAAACTGTAGTGAGAATTTGAAATAGAGGTTGCGCATCCCTAATCCAAAATCCCAAATTCCTTAGTCCTTTTATGCCTAGTGTTCCATTTTTGGAATGGCACATAACAATGGTACATAATAAAATGTTTTCTCTTCAAATTCTTGATCCTTGGATTTTTCTAGGTAACATATAAGAATTTTACACAAAAATTCAAAAAACCTTTGCAACCTTTGGCATAAATGGGTTAATAATCAATGTGAACTTTTTTGAGTGCTGACCTGATGCCATAGTAGAAGATTCCATGTCAAGTGATAGGTCAAAGTCAAACACAGAGCCACTAAAATATTGTGTAGAGTCACCTTCAGGCTATGTGAATAAGGTACATATTAAATAAATTTTGTGTTTAGACAAAGATCTCATCTCCAGAATCTCTCTCCTTCTCTCTACTAATCCATGTACATATATATTTATCCCAAATATATCCCAATATGTATGTAAACATACTAATATATACTAATCCATACACACACACACACACACACACACACACACACACACACACATACATATACATCCCAAAATAAAAAAGTTCTAGTCTGAAACACTGCTAGTCTCAAGTATTTTGGATAAGGAATACTCAACCTGCGTAAAGTGCAGAAACAATCTGCAGAAGGAAGAGAGTAAAAATGATTTTCTGCCAAAGAGAAGACCAAAAAGCCCATGACGTGACAGAAGGTAGATTAATAAATTTTAAGAAACCAGGCAAGGGAAATAACATACTAATGACAAAGATTGAAATAAAGCTCTAAGTATGATTTATATTAAATCTAGGAATATATGATTTTAAAGAGATATGAAGATTACACACATATAAGGTTTTATTTCTAGATCACAAGGTGTGTAAATTATTTCTGAAATGACTCCAGATAAAGACTAAAGGACACTGGCTACCTGTTTTCTGAAGAAACAATTCATCAAATTTTGTTTTTTAATCTTAATTTTTAATAGTAAGGTGGGCCATCGAAATACTTCAGCAACTCATATTTTCAATAACGCTAGCTTATAAAGGTACATCACTAGAGCTCAAGGGAGCAAAAACTTTCAGTCTATAGTAAATATTAGGTTCTTACTTCAGACTGCACAATGTTCAACGTCTGGGTGCAAAAAGGACATGCATAGCTGTTTTAGTTGAACTAAAAATTCACTTAGTCATTTTCCTTCCTGTCTCAGCAATGAGGAATGGAGAAAGAATCTAGCTAAACTACTTGACTAAAAAACTTACACTATATAAAATGGATGTCAAAAATTCTCAGTATTTTAAAAACACATAATTCATTAATGCTTTGAGTAGGTGCATAAAATTTAATCAAAAAGTAAAACAGTCTGAGATTACGCCTACATTCTGTGCATTTCTCCTCAAAGGTCACTCTGTGCTTTCAACTTCAAACTGAGAGAAACAGCTCTGTTCACTATGAGAAAGTAGAAAATGACTCAGTATGGTTATTCAAACGTGTGATAATGAAGAAATTTCAACTTTAGTATTTTGTAGAAGTTCTCTAGAGTTATCTCTACCTGCATTGTCTTATTATATTAGCCATTTTATCTACAATAATTATACCCAGGAATATGAAGTAGACAAAGATTGCGAAAATATGAAAATAATATATATTTGATCTTCTAAAGTAAATCATAATGGATATAATATATATCTAGAAAATCACATGAAGTACCAGGCCCTCGTAATCCATATTGTTTTCCCTCAAAATAAGTAAGACAGTTGGGCTTACAGGAAAGCATCAAGAACTAATTCTTAAGAAATGTATAATTCTTAAAGACCAAAAAAAATCTTTGTTATTATAAAAAAGATAATACTGAATCAAGGCTCATTGATCACATACTATCAGCAAGAACCTTGGAATTTTAATGCTTCTCAGGGCCTTACAAGTAATTTGAAGTGACAGTTTTCAATCTTTATTTGAAAGTTACCCTTTTCTTCTAATGTAGGATGCCTCTGAAGTCCAGTTTCCTATTTCCCTTTGTTCTAGCTGTTCCCATCAATGCGTTCCCCGCACTGCTCCTGAGTACACCTGACACACTCCTGTCAGGGCCATTCCACCAGCTGTTTTCACTTGGAAATCTTTTCCCCAAGGTATGAGTGTAGATCACTCCAGGGACACTTTAAAGGTAGTTGTTCAAATGTTCCCTTTTTGTTCAAGGCTTCTATGAAGAACTGTTTAAAATTTCAACCAATCCTAAAGTCAATATTCATTATCTCCCATTCCTGCTTCATTTTTCTCCATAGATCCCATTATACCATAATGTATATTTAGATTAGTTTATTTTGCTATGATGTAAGGTCAGTGAATGTAGAGGTTTTTTTTTTTTATCTGTTTTCTGTCATATATCTAGAATAGACAACACTCCATAGGCACATATTATTTGATTAATGAATTTATGATTATAGGAATGAATAAATACATTGTTGTGCAAAGTAATAACGTGACAAAGGTGGGGCTGTTTTGGTTGAATTTTGATAAGCAGCCAGAGGCTTCATTTCCTTTTGTAGACAGTCTAAGGCTTTCTGGCATACTTAGGAAAATCCCTGAGATGAACTAACTACCTCTTAGGACAGATGAGATTATTGAGGTCTCGAGAGTCAAAAGACTTAACCAAAATTCACATAGGTTTGGGTATCATTCTTGTTTAAATGCAAATGTAACTCTTTCAAATACAATAAATATAAAAGACACTCTGTAACTTTTAAGTCAAATTCTAGAGGTAATAAAAAATCTGGATGCATATCAGACAACATTAATCAATTTCAAACAGAATACATTTATCCAAACTCTTCAGAGCAAACATTCTGAATAATGTTCTGTATAACATTTCACTAAGGAAAGATTATGAATTCAGAACCAATATTGCAAAGTTTACAGGCTTAGTTCAGTATTAAAGATTTTAAGCCTCAATGTTCTTTATATTTTGTTCTTTATGGTATGAATTTGGCAAAATTATACCTAGTTCTAAGCAATGTATTCCACAAACATAGATGATTCATAACCTATTCAGCTAACAGTGATATAGGACAAATATTTGATTCAATTTAATGTCCAGCATTTAAACATTATGTGGAGGTGTTTAATGTGTTTACTTTTCTTCGTAAGGGCAGGAAACTTACTTAATAATTGCAACTGAAAGTGAACAGCTTATGAGAAAGTGCAATATATATTAAAGCAGCTATTTAAGCCAAAACACATAAAGATTTATAAATACGTGTACGATTTCATTGAAATAAACAGAATCTGATGTGTTCTAGCTGGTAAGGAGGCAGATTAAATGATATTTGACCAATACTTTTGGTTTTGAAATTTTGTTTAAACTAGTTAGTTGATGCACCTGTTAAGGAAAATGATTTGGCTTGTCGTGGAGAATGGCATCAAAATTATAAAGTAACACATTGTGTTCAAGAGTAGTTAACATATCCAATTAGAAAAGAATATCCAAAGAGTATAATTCTCAATTAACTTTTCTAGACTAAAGGACATATCAAAACAGTGCACATTCTATGATTATTCCTTGGATTTTTCAGGATTGAGCCAAATACTGAGTCCAGGATTAAGTTAACGCTAAACGCATCTTGTGAAAACACCCTGAGAAGTGTGACAGAGTAGGGCTCGTGGCATTTTGCCTGACTGAGAAGGTGGACCTTAGTTATTTGAATCTTTTACCCACACTCAAAGCTGAGTCATCGTCTATTCTCATTTCGTCCCTCCTTTTACCTCCCACATCTGAGTTATTCCCAGAGCAACTAAAATGACTCCTCGATTACACTATCTTGAGGTACCTTTGCCCATTCAAACCAATTCCTGTCGTGAAACTTAAGAGGAAAAAATTTTTCTTGTGTTGGTTTGTCCTTTAAATTCAAATTGATGAACATCTTTTTTCTCCTTTCTTTTCCTTCCAACTTAATAACTTATCTTTTGCCCATTCTATGATGACTTAGTATATCAAGTTGAAAAAAATAAAGCCATGATAATTTATGAATGAAAATGTGAGGAATAAGTGTATTGTGATCTGTGTGCTAATGAAAAAGATGTCCAAAGAGAAGTGAGTCATAGGTGAGAGAAATAAAATAGAATAAATTAGCATATTTTATAATGCAGGACAAGAAAAGAGTTTGCTTCTCAGTATTTTCCCATCTTCCTTAATCTATCTTTTTAAAATTTAATTTTATGTACCAAGAACATGTATTGGTACATTGTACACATATTGATCACATTCATCACAGTTAATTTGTACCTGTACGTGACATATCTTGGTTCCCCCCTTCCTCACTCCTCTCTTCCACCCCCCCTCCCATCCTTATTTACAACAGCTTTATTTACATTTTTCCATTTTTTCCCTTTTTCTCTTTCTTTTTTCCTCATCTTTCTTTTCCCCCCACCTCCCTTTCTAATTCTCCTCCCTATTGAATATTATCTGTCTTTTATATAGTATCTATTATACCCTTTTGTCCTTATTTACACTTATGGTTTCTCATATCAGAGAAACAATTCAATATGTACTCATGTGTGCCTGATTTATTTCACTTAAGAGTATGTTCTCCAGATGCATCCACTTACCTATAAATGTCTCAAGTTTATCCTTTTTTATGGCAGGGTAATAGTCCACTATATAGAAAAATAGAGACATTATTTGTGTAACACCAGTTAGTAAGCAGAAGTCTGTAATCAGGTGAGGATATGTTTACTATGGCTTTGGTAATAGTCAGGATACTTTCAACTGAATGAAACAAGAACACAACTACAACTAGTTTAAATGAAATTAAGAATAAGAGAGTGACTTACTGTTTGCAAAAACTTAGAATTTCAAAAGTACATATATATCCAGATGTATCAGGAACTAAGCATTTGAATGAAGCAGTTGGAGCTCTTTGTCCATCTGGCTATATCTTTGTCATACGTTCCTTTGTTAATCTTTGACTGTTTTCTCAATTTCTCCTGCAGCATCTTAGCCTCTTCTGTATAAAAACAGTGACTTGAAGATCCAAGCCTAGATCAAATTGAAATCCCAAAGAAAGCTTCATTCATAAAAATAGGTGATTGGTTCTGTCCATTTCTCGAGTAACTTATGGTAACTAGAATATCCAGTGCCATGATTGTCCAGGCAGTCATATGTCCACCCCTGCACTCTGGGGCGATGTGGACAATATATTTGATGGCAGCACAGAATTGCAGGAACAGGGAACCTTCCCAACGAGCAGACAAAACCAACAGACATCGGATTCATTTCCCGTGTATTATTCTTTATATATCTTTAGGACCAATATGCCTTTTACTTATTTTTAGGACCAGTATGCCTTTCTGTCCAGATCCTTCTGTTTTGATTAGCAGAGGGGAAAAAGAAATAGAAATTCTTTGCAGCTGGTAAACCTAATTTTGTTCACTCTTCCCCCTTCAAAGGGCTAGATTATTGACTCAGAGAAAGGAAGCATTGTTTGCAGATATCAGCTAACATTTTTTCACCGTACTACCTGCAATGTATAATTACGTCAGGAATAAGAGAAGTATTGCTATTGTTTTATACTTAGAAAGATGTGAAATAAAGTGACAAAATAAACATTTTGTGGGCTTTGCAAATGTCTGTTTTTCTTTCGGACACAAGGTGAATCCAAGCTACACTCAAACAGTGTCTCACAGAATAAGCAGGATTTGAAGGTGGGTACCAAGTATTGCTTTTCAACTTTATTTTCTATATATGTTTTTCCTAAAGCTCATTTTCTGTCAATATATCATTTTCATCAATCTGCTTCTATCTTGCCATGAGGAATGAGAAAAGAACAGAAACATCCAGAAATTCATATTGGGCAAATCTTTTTGAATTATCTAGGTTTGATTCCAGCCTTTTAAGTATGTCTTCAATTTTAGTAGTCATTAAAACAAGTACCCAGGAAAAGTTTTAGATAGAATGAATCAATATTTAGATCTTCTTTAAGGAAATTGCCAACACTCAAGAATGGTGATTTTAAGGAAGTAGATGCTCAGTCAATTCTAAATCAATCTTTCTACTTCATCTAACTATAATTAGACCAGTCTGTCTTCCTTCTTGGAAGATAACTAAACTAATCCCCACTCCTGCCTTCTCTCAATATCCCATACTTGTCCAAAAATTACCCCAATTATCTCCCACTTTGTCTCTAAAATATTGCTCAAGTGTCTCTTCCTCCATGTACAGCTGTGTGCCAGAGACCCTTTGGGTTGATTATGCACATCTTTTCTCAATGCTACTTCCAGTGATGTCATGCTGGCAGGTTGGAATCCACCACTGTGTGGTTATTTATGCCCTCTAGAAACTGGAAATTAGCCAGGTGATGTCAAATATCTGTGACCTCAGCACTCTGGGAGTCCGAGATAGGAAGATGGAAAGTTGAAGTCCAGCCTGGGTAACTCAACAACTCAGTGAGACCTTCTTACAAAATCAATTTAAAAAGGCTGGAGATGGAACTGACCACAAAGGCTTTGAGTTCAGTCCCCAGTACTGAAAAAAACAAGTAAAAGAAAGAAAAAAAAATTGCCAAAAAACTAGACATCAGAGTATTTTTTTGAGATCTGGTTCCATGGAATCGAGTTCCATCTTTATTCATCAGCAACACATAGTACTTAGGAGCCTGGATTTGGTGTAAGATAAACCGTCACTTAAATTCTGGCTCATCCATTCAGGATTTGTGTGACACTGAGTAAGACAGTTCACCTTTCCAAGCCCGTTTTCTCGAGTAAAATGATAGATTTGAATCCTCTGAAAATGCTGACTAACTTTAGCTACTTCTCCAATGGCCTTTGATCTTTCATGTCTATACTATGCAAAGTTTTGATGATCTATGTTTCTGATTACACCTTGATGTCATTCATGTTTTTGTACTTTCTTTTACCACAAACCCCTCCCCCCCAGCTCTTACAAAAAGACCATCATAGCTTGCTTGGTGTGTTCAGTAAACAGCGGATCTACAATAAATGCTATGTTAGGGTACGTTTGCAGAGTATGTAGTCAGTCATGAATTTTTGCCCACTGATACTTGAGATGCAATTAGCAGAGAACAAAGCCAGCAATGGTTACTAAAGAAGATACTAGATTGGGAGGAAGAATATCTATGTTTCAAGCTCAGCTTGTAGCATTTAGAAACTGCATGAACTCTGGGATCAGATGTATCTCTAGTTTTGAATTCCAGTTCTGTCACTGTTTATTTGTACACACTTCACTGAGTTACTGACTTCAGTTTCTTCATCTGTTGAGTGTAGTTAAGGGTAGCATTGTATTTACCCTGGAAAATGGTCATCGAACTGAGATGTATTAAAGAAACCTAAGTGTGTGGAGAGCAGGCTCTGTATAAAAGTTGACTGCTATTATTCTCCCCCTACCTGACTGAATGGCTTTAATCTTCTTAAGGTTTGTAGATTTTTTTTTTTTAAGGTTTGTAGATTTTGACTATACCTATAAAGAGAGGTAGTTGGTGCTCTCTTAAGAAAGCTCATTCTGAGTAAACTTCTTAGTGCCACAACCTTTATTCTACATATAGAAGCCTTTTAATACTAATGTTCTTTGGAGAACAAAATTTGTCCTTTCCATCTCACTCCTTCTAGTCCAGTCCTTCATCACCTCTCACATTTGTGCACCAAGTTTATAACCAGAGTTCCTACCACTGGGCTCTTCTCTTAATTACCCAGACTTCTAGCCATCTTAAGACACACAGAGAAATGTACAGATAAACCCACATGAACATTTATTTGATTGTATTTCTTTCTCTTTAAAATCTGTGCTGGCGCCATTTTACCTTCACAATAAAAGTGACACGTACTAACAAGATCTTCGAAGGTCCTGACATTCTTGCATCTAGTTTTATATTTGCCCCTCTTTGACTCATATCATAGCATTCTCTCACGAACTCTATGCTCAGACACTGTTTCCTAAACATACCAATGGAGCCTTTCTCAACTCTGCCATTATATGTGTATATGGTTCCCTCAGCCTGAAACATACCTCCCACTCCCATCTCCTTGTTTGCCTGAGATACTCCTACTCATATTTCAAAACTCACCTCACAGCTCACGGGCCATTTGTCTGGTAAGCCTTGCTAATTCCCTTAGGCAGTATTAGTCACTGCTGTCTGTAGTCCTGCATTGCTAGCACTTACCTCTTTGATATATTTATCTGTTTACAAGTCTGACTCCTCCACTAAACAGTGAGTCCTTAGAAGGGATGTTGTACAAGCCTGGAGTCAGACTGTCTGGTTTACAAACACCTGCAACGACACACATTAGATATATGAGTTTGAAGAAGCTGCTTAACTTCTTCAATCCTTACGTTTCTCACCTATAAAATGGAACTAATATCTTACTCATAAGATCCTTATAATTAGATAACAAAATATACGTGGAGCTCCTACCCCAAAGCTTGCCACACACTAAGACCCAAAGAATACTATTAGAAATGATTATGATGGAGGAAATAGAAGAGCAGAGAGAAAAGGTGATGCATAAAAGAAGTTTCATTCATATTTTTAGCTCCAGGACCTGTTCTTAATATCTGGCAGTTAGTAAATGCTGAATGCATGTTTGCTGAATGAATAATTGGTGATCCCCTGTGTGACCTTATAACAAAGCCAAAGTGACTAAACGCAGACCTTTTTTCTTATCTGAGTCAACATTGTTTAATTAACCTGAGATGCCAGAAACCCAAGTGTTCATGAGGAGAAGACAGATGAAGAAAAAGAGAGAGAATGGTTAAGAATTGCATTCAGAGAGCACAATATCAGATAAATCATCTTCCTTCACAGCTCTGTTTGAGTCATTTTGGTTATTTTTATTGCCAGGAATTGAAACAGGCTTTCAAAAGGGGTCGGGGGCAATGAAGACATGCAGGTTGCAAGTCTTGGGAGTGGGCCCAGGGAAGGCATCCGCTTTGGATCTAAGAGCCGGCAAAGCAAAATCTCTTTGAAGCCTGACAATGGGCAGGCAAAACAGCACCTCAGGAAGGGGTCGGAATGCAAATGAAAGGGAAAGAATATGTGTTTTTTGGTGGCCAGAGAGCCAGTCTCCACCTATTACGGAAAACCAAGACTAGCAGGGCCTGAAATACTGTGAGTGGAAGTCCAACTCAGGAAATGGCACACTCTCAAGGCATTTGTTAAAGGAAATTCCGATACGCAGGACAAAAAAAAAAAATAATAATAATAATAAAAAAATAAAAAAATAAAAAACAGGAGATAACCACTGATGCAAAAGATCAGTAGAAAATCAAGCTAGGAACACGATGGGAGAAGAACAGGGAAAGTGGAGGGAAGTGTAGCTAAATTGATTTTAAAGAACATAAGGGCTGGATATTTGGCTCAGGGGGCAGAGTGCTTGCCTTGCAAGCGCAAGGCCCTAAATTCGATGCCCCCCCAAAAAGAAAGAAAATCCTACTATTTTGTTTTTAATTAAATAATGGATGTGCCCCACGCCTACGTCGTGGCTGATTCCCTTTGAGCTCAGCATAGGGATAAACAAAACAAAACCAACAAAAACAAAATCAGAGAATGGCTTCCCTCCCCTCTTTCCTCCTCCCCTTTTCCAGTTGGTTCCTCCCTTCAACCCCAGACCCCCCAGGGCGAAGCGTCACTTTCGTTTATGTTTCTGTTACCCCTTTTGGCCCAATAGCTTGCGCCATTCCGGGCTGGAAACCCCTCGCCATCAGTTTCCACTCCGTAGGCCAGAGCTGCGTTTGGTGGCGCAGCTGCGACTGTGCCCCCGCCCCCTGCTGGTCTCCTGGGGAGTGACGTGCTCTCTGGGTGTCACAAAAAGACCCGGAGGAGGTGTCTCTGAGACCGTCGGGGAGGTGGCAGGCTCTCGAAGGGTGCTCCTACCCTTCCTCTTTCAGATGCTGGCCTCTGGCTAGCAGAAGGACTGCGCTGACCGAGGCCTTTATCTTACACCCCGCAGAGCGCAGCGAGCTCGGAGCGCTGGAGCCCGGACGGCGCCCTCTCGCTGGCTGCCGGCGGGCTCTCAGAGGCTTCCCCAGCCTGGGGGCGCACCCACCCCCGCCATCCCTGTGGATTCTCCCCTGAGTAGGAGTCTTGGCCAAGGGGTGGTCCTTTCAAATCATCTTGGGATCGGGTTCTTCCCGGTGAAAGGTCGCTGCCAGCTTTGTTTATCACGAGCCCTTGACTCATCATTTTGGGGAACTGGACGCCGTCATCTACATAGACGAGTATCACAGATAGGTTACAAAAAGCAGGCGCGCACCTGTGACCTACCCATTAGCACTCGCAAGGAGTCCAAAGTTTTTCCAGGTTTGGGCTTGGGGACGCTCCCGATAGTGCACTCTTCCACTTCTTTGCAAAAAAACCAAACCAAACCAAAACAAAACAAAAACTTCATTATAAATGAGTCTAGATAATGTCTGGTAGAAATGACGATTGCATTTAAATCAACACTCAAACCTACCAAAAATAAATACTACTGTTTTTACTAGAACGGACTCCTTGCAGGCTGCTATTTGAATTGCACGCCTGAAAACCCGAGACGGAATTGTGAAATACTTCACAGCACAGCTGAGATGATTGTGCAAACCCTAAGACCTGCGTATGTCTCAGGGCTTCTCGAGAGTTGTTTCATATTTAGGAGAGAATGCTGATCTTAGCGTAATTGATACATAGAAAATCATTGAGTTGATGTGGGAAGCAAAATCGTAAGGAATCCTAGGGCAATATCTGAAAGGGAGCATTTAATTCTCTGTCACTCAAGAAAAATGAGCAGTTCAGCTTTCGGATGTATCCACATTATACAGTCAGCCAATAAAATATAATCCCCATTCAAGCTATTAGAGTAGCGTTTCAGGTGGCAGTTGGGATTTTTAACTTGGTTAAAGCAAATAAAATACTGTAGAAGGAATGAAATCAAACTTGTTGAAACTTGGATTTGCAGAAATACAAGGCAGCTTGGAGAAGATGAATTCAGGTGGAAAATGACCTTTTTATTATGTTCAGGAAGGCATTAGAATGTCAGAAGAATTGGTGAAAAGGAAATTTATTACCATAAACACAGTTGACAAGTTCCATTTTGTTGAGTCTTTTGGATGGAGGACAGAAACCAGCATTTTGGAAGGTGATTGAAAGAGGTTTGCGACGTCTTCGGTAATGGAAGGAGACCCGGATAGGGGAAGAAATGTGCTGCCCCATGTCTGTTTAGAGGCTTCCAAAGACCTGTGTTTTGAGTTTCCACTACAGACCTATTTATTTCTTGTCAGAATGTGCACACTAGGTAGGTCATATAAAGTATGAGACAGACTAGACCATCTCATAACCTTCTTACTTTCAATAGAAAGCAAAGTTTCTCTCCTCTCCCCCTCTTTCTACATATACTCACACATACAGACATACACACGTATATACATTCATATATGTATGTATCACTGATCCAGAGAAGAGTTTTCAAAAACCTTAATCATCTTTTGTAGTGAAATGAAGTGATGCGTATGTTTTATTTTACATTTTGAAGTCCACATTCAAGTTCATGAGAAACACATCAAAAATACAAACCCATCTTATGTGGCCAAGAAAGCTAATATTAGAATTTCCACTTTAAAGATGAGGAAATGAGGATAAGAGAAGGGAAGTGATTTGTCCAATGCTCTTTTCACATTGCCACAAGACATAGCGGAGTGTTTGTGATTCATAAGCATGACTATACAGGCCTGAGCACATCCTCTTTTCTTGACCATTTTCTCTCTTTTTAAAATTTGAATATTTAGTTGAAATTCTGTAAGGTTTTAAGACTTCTCCACAGTCTTTGCTTCTCACTCTGGTACTGGGGATTGAACCCAGGGCCTTCATGATGAGCTACATTTTGACCCCTTTCCCCTTTAATTTTTCATTTTGAGACAGAGAGTCTTATAAAATCACTCACTTTCCCAAGCTGGGCTCAAATTCTCTTTCTCTTTATCTGTTATAACTATTAAACATATCTTGAATTTAACATACTCATAGTGTGTGTGTGCATGTATTTCTTTTTATTTATTTATTTTGGGGGAGCTGGGGACCAAACTCAGGACTTTGTGCTTGCCAGGCAAGCTCTTTACCATTTGAGCTAAATCCCCAACCCCCAGTGTGTGCACATTTCTGTCCCAGAAAACAGTCAGTGAATGTAGAGAATTATTTTGGGGAGGGGTAAGGGAGTACTCTTTGTTCCCTGTTGTATCTCCGTAATCTACAAATTGCCTCACAATTAATTAGTAGGCACATGACAAATATTTGTTCAATGAATGTACACATGAATGAAGGCAATGTCCATTTAGATCCAATTACTGTTTTTCTGGTGAGTTTTTTTTAAAGGAATATTATTTCATTACTTGAAAGAAAATTAATGAAAGTAGGCTCTTTAGAGAGCCCTTGACATTAAATGAGGAGGTGGCAGTTCTTCCTTGTTTCTCTTAGTTCTTGACTAGCAACTGAAGGAGGTGCTTGGAACCTCGTTTCAGGTCATGCCTCTGCTACTGTAGGGAAAATTTTTTCTGTCTTATGTCCTTGCTACTTCCTGTTCCCTCATCACCTCTCTCCCACTGACCTTGAGGCAGTGTCCTTTGCCTTCCACCTGGCAGGAATGTATTTATCTTGGACCAATGCTTTCCACTTAAGATCTTTCCAGACTTTTTCTTCCCTCATTAAGTGTTGCCTACCCTATTCCCCTTGATGTCTGCTTTGCCTACTACTGTATGCTTCCAAGGAAATACATTTTTAACTTTTCAGAACCAAATAGTCTCAGAATTAGAAATCTGCATTGTACAGCCCCTCTGTAAGTGCAGCGTATCTCTTTAGAGAATTGACAACTGAGAAGCGGTGTGGGTAAGAATCCAGTCTCTGGACACAAGATAGATGTGCTTTCTGCCTTTTACAAATTGTGTGACTTTGGGCAAATTACTTAACCTTTCTATGCTTCAGACCCTTCATTACAGAATGATGACAGAATCATTCCCATCTCCTAGGGCCACTCTGAGGATTAAGTGGAAAAATGCAGACATAGCACATTAAATAATTCCTCACCAGTAATAAGCAGTAATAGATATTAGCTATTACTGGTAATGCCCTTGATGAATGATCATTCAGATTCTATTTCAATGCCATCAATATTGGAAAAGGAGACTATTGCATTCTTCAGTCAATCAGGTCTTTTCGACGATACATCGTCCAGCTATAAAGTCCTTTGTAATTAGCTTAAATCTACTTTATTATACTTCTATCCATTGGTCTTTGGTGCCTACTTGGAGGAATATAGAACACACACACACACACACACACACTTTTATAAGACAGCATTTATATTTTTAAACACAATAATTATTGTGTATTTACATATTCATTTCAATCTTAGATTTCCCAGTGTCTTCAGTTGTATTTCTCTGTTGTGATTTCCCACTCTGTCACCATCTTTATTTCTCTCCTTGAGACACAACCTAGCTTACCTATGTGCCTCTTCAGGAACAACACCAGAGTAGGTTGCAATAGCTTCATTGTTGTCTAATGAGTACAAGCCACAGGGGAGATACTATCTCCAGTGATCTGGACATTCTATTTCTAAGGAAATATGAGATGTTCTTAGATATCTTTGCAACTTTGTCACACAGTTGGAGACATGCCCACCAGGAGTTAGAACTCCCTGTCTTTTTCACAGGAAGCACTCATAACCCAGGTTCAGCTTGTTCTGTACCTGAGTTAATGAGGTTGTTTAGTGAGTTTAAAATCACAGGTTGGCATTTATTTATATAAACTCTCACTAAGTTAACTTCTGGAGCAATGCCTTCAATCTCTTTTTCCCAATATTTTCTCCCCTCTCAATACGCATTAGTGATATTATTCACATATAATGCAAAAGCTTATGGGCATACCCATTTTTACTTGTGATTTTCATATGCCAGTTTTAACTCAACCCTGCACTCTTTTGTAAAAAGAAGCATATCATAAATGGAGTGAATGAGCCAAGGACTAAATGCAAATATCAATAGCTTAAAGATTTTAGATAATCTTAACTGAAAAATGATTTTTACACAGTGCCAAAAAAAGAAAGAAGACATAAATAATAAGGGAAGTATTTGGGACATTTGATTTCATTAAAACAAAAGCATCACCAATACACCATAAAGAAAATGAAAGTATTACATTATTATTTGTGACATATATAATGGACTAAAGATCAACATATCCACCTGAATTATGAAGAACTCTTACAAATTATTGAGAAACAACAATCAAATGGAGAAATGGACAAAAGACTCAAATATGTATTTTATGGAAGGACTTTGAGTGCAAATCATGTGAGAAAATAATCAAGGAAATGAAATTTAAAAGTCAATGAGATAACATTTAACACTCACTAGAATTTGAAAATTTAAAGTGACTACCAACAGCAAATGTGAGAAGAGTTGCAGTAATGAGAACTCTTGCATTCTCAAATTTTAGGCCAATTTCCAATTCTACATAATCTATAAACCGCACTGCAGACACATCAATGTCCCAGAGCATGGGAAGGGGAAAAGATGTACAGAGAGCCTAGATCAGGAAGCGTTTTACTTCTTTTTCATTTAGATTCCATTAGCAAGAACATAGTAAAATGACCAAGAATGGCTGCAAGAAGACTGGTAAATATCTTTTCCAACCCGTGATTTTTATGAAATAAGAGACTAGATAGTAGCGAGGAATCTGTACCATATTCCATAATGTAGCAATTTTACTACAAGATATGTATCCTAGAGACTTGTTCTTAGAAGTGAGTTAGGATTGTACAAGACTATGCATAGCAGACTGGGGATTTAGCTCAGTGGTTAGAGTGCTTGTCTAGCAAGCACAAGGCCCCTGAGTTCAATCCCCAGTACCAAAAAAAAAAAAAAAAAAAGAATATTCATAGCAACATTGTTTTAGTAACAGCAGCAACAATAACAAAATACCTGAACATAATTCACTTATTCAAAAACAATCAATTAAATATATGAATTAGGGTATAAAAGGGATGTATGTAGTCAAGAAAATAATGCTACACACATTGATATAGCTGAATATCACAGATTATTCAAAAAGACGTCTCAGAATACACTCCAAATTATTTTATTTGCATAAAGTTAAAAAATGACAGCCTTTAAAAATATAGTATTAGGGATGCCTAGATGAGTGGTTCACTGAAGGAAAATGAGTGAGTAGAACCATGAAAGTCAGGATAATGAGTAGCTATACTTTGTGCAAAAAGGGGATAAGACAGGAGAGGGCATTCAATAGCACTAACATTGCTCTATGTGTAACTGGTTCTAATTACATGAGTTTCTTTTATTCTTTAAATATATGTATGTATATAGAAATACATATATGCTAAACTTTCTGTGTATATTTGTGTATTTTGTGTATATTGTTGAACAATAAAACTTTTTCTAAAAATCAAATTAAAAAATAACTAATTACTTAGGACAACTAGTTTGCAATACATGTATCAAAACAAAATAATCATTAATTTCTCTAGAGGATACATTGATGGTGGGAATTTCAGTCACTCTAGGAACAGACATCAGCAAACAAATTTTGGGCATGTTAAGGAAAGCGCGCTCCTTCTTTCACACGGTGCGGGCTACTTTCTCTCTTTTGTCTTCCATGCGGGTCACTGATTCTGTGCTTGCATATATGCAAATCATACAAAATGTGGATCTAAACACAGATCCACATTTCTGATTCTGAAAAGTAGCAAGTTGCAATGGGCTAAGTGTTGGGACCCCCAGATTTCACACATTGAAACCCTAACCTCCCAAAAGTATTATATTTGGAGGTGAGACCTTTGGGATGCAGTTAGGTCAGGAAGATGGAGCCCTCATGAATACAATTTGTGTCTTCAAGAAAAGAACCTCAGAGAGTGAGGCAGGTTCTCTCTGTGGGAGAAAGCGACAGAGGACCCTCATCAAAGCCTCTCCATTCTGGCGCCCTGATTTCAGAATCCCGTCTGCAGAATTGCAGAACTGTGAGAAATAAATTTCTGTTGTTTTTAAGTAACCCAGTTGATGGTACTTTGTTATAGCAGCTCAGACTTAGACAACTTATGTCAGAGTTCTAGTCAGTTCTTTCAGCGAAGCTCAGTAATGAGAGCACAAATGTGGAATTAGCGTGGCCGGGTCAATGTCCTGGCTCAGCCCTGTCATCACCAACGATCTTCTCAACTTCAGTGAGCCTCCATTGCTTCATCTATACAATGGGGATTTTAAAAGTTCTTACTTTACAGGGTCATGGTGGGAGTTCAATAAAATAATAGTAATGATTTCATATATGTCTGATTATTGCAGGTACTAAAGATATTGTTGAAAATACAATAATGGAAACATTTTTGCAGTTAGCAGTTTGAAATGCTAAGATACATGGAAATGTAACACACTGACCTGATACAGAGTCTTTTATAATTTGTCACATGTGCAAAAGCTTGTTCTAACATGTAGTAGTCCTGGCATGTGATAGACACTCAATAAATCTTAGCTGCCTTTTACTTTAAGGTATTTGAAAACTTTGTCCTGTTTCTTTTAAATTGTTATTATCCACGAGTCTAGTAATTAGAGTCAGAAGTCCTAATTAGAGTGTAGAATGTCATACAGGGAAAATAAGTCTCTTTACAGTGTCGTGAATTTTTGTCCTGCAAATTTTGCTATGTCTGAGTTTAGACTCCCAAATGGTCAATGATATAAAATAAAAGTGAAATTAAGTGGGATAACTGTAGGTAAATGCCTAGTACCATAGTATTATGTAATAAGAATTTAACTACAAATTTTTTTTCCTCATTTGGAGTTGCTTTAGGTACTGCATGAAACATTTAAAAATATGTTCTTAATATGTCTTTGTCTTCAGAGTTCAGTCTAATTTTTGGAAATAACTGAAAGCTACTCAGAGCCAAGAGTGGTGAATAATGTGTGTGAACAAGCTTAGTAATACCATTTTTGGTAAAAAGCAAGTTGTGATGAAATTAATAAAGCTTTTTCTCATGTGGCTTGTAAAGCACCTCTGAAGGCAATTCTAAAAAGGAGTTCTATACAGGGTTTAGGCAGTGACAATATCTTTGAAATAATTCTGAACACATCTTTTTATCCAATGAAGTAGTGTTGATATCAAATATATGAGTGACTACATTAGTTACTGAAATATTGAAATGATTCTGTGCCAATGAATAATTGACCCTCTTCTGAATTCCCCTAAATATGGGTCATCCAATTGGCCAGCTACCTCAGTCCCTTTAGTAGACTAACATGCGGTAAAGTAAGAGTTCTATAAAACTACCGTGACACCATGGCCAGAGCCAATCTTGATTTGTTGGTGCTTCTGTCGTTCAGTTTGCCAATTATTTTGAATATCACTACAATCTTCATACTGCCTCACCACCAGTTTCACGTTCCTGGAAATGCTTATTTTGATGTTAAGCTTGGATAGTTTGTACAACACGAACAATATCTTTCTAGGATGACCAGAGCATATAATGCACAGTTCTTTGCAATCACTGATCTCTCTAAAATTTCTTTGTTTAATCAGGTGCTACATGCAACAGATTTAAGACTGCAGATATGTCTTCCATCAACAAACAAATGCTTTCTCGTTTTTTTAGGACAGTCAGGAAAGAAAACTGAAGAGTTATAGAGTTAATTCCAACACCCTTATAGATGTTAACACTTCATAATTCTGCCAAAGAAAATCACGTGTGCTTTTTAGGTTGATAAAAATAAAAAGAATACATTTCTAGATGTTTCCAAAGCAGAAAGTTCAGAATAGTATTAGGAAAAAAACCAATGCAAATCCATTTAGGGATTTATGGTCCATTTGTTTTCACAATTTTCAGTTGTTCTTCATGTTTCTCTCTTCATTAATAATTTTATGGGTTACAAAATAGGAATTGTTTTATTTTTGTCTTAAAACCCCCACATTATTCTCAATTTTCTACTAGAATTTCATTTAACATTAATTGTGACACTCAGGTGTAGGCATCATTTGGTCACAAATTCAGATTGCAGCCGTAGTTTACCTGCACTAATCCCAGGGAAGCTGTATAATAAGGTGAGCATTATGTTACAAATAGGAAGTTTATGACTTTTTCTTGAGATGTTCCTTTGTATATACTTAAAGTATAATTCTTGGATGATTCAAGAAAGGAAAAAGAACAAAAATTACAGGAAAATAAAATCCAAGAATGTTAAGATCGGCAGGTCTCTAAAACCTAATACAGTGGGTGGCACGTAAAAGCATTCAGTCAATGGTTATGAAATGGGGAACTATCTCGGGTTGAAATCGTTACCCTGAAGTAGGCTTAGCATGGAGATTTTGGAACATATGTCAGCAGGCCTTGTGGCAGTCACACCAAGAGTTGAATTTGGAGCAGTCTGGGGCCACAACACGCCACCACTTGCTTTTTAACTTAAAAGAACTGGAGAGTGAACAGTACACAGGAGGTTTCTGGGCTCTGTTGTTAATTAGTTTCCTTATTTTGAGGAAAAGAATCTGTTTAAAAGCTATGGAGCAAAATTTAATACAGATACCAAAGTCCAGACTGATATACTTTGCCACGATGATGTCTGAAATGGCTATTGTAGACTAGTGAAAAAAGGAGAAAGAAATAGAAAAAGAGAGATGATGTTATAGTTATTACCATAAGGAAGTAAATAAATATATCTCGTATGATTGGAATTCTTTCTTTCACTGTGATAGAGTCTCCATAATAATGCGGTTATCAACACAATAGTATGTGGAATTGTGAAAGTTGTCAGAATCAAAGGGAGCCACTTGTATCAAACCCCAACAAAAATAAATAAAGCTGGGAGGTTATGAAAGAGGGTATATCTCATGCACCTATGTCTGATAACCAAAACAATCACAAAAGAGTGTGTTATAATGTTATAACCACGGCCTTACACGAAGTCCATCATAATCTACACACACACACACACACACACACACACCCCACTTTTGCAAGAATATCTGCCAAGGAACTACTTGTGCAACTCTGGACTCACACTGCCCTTTTTACTAGTCTTATAGCCAAAGACAATAGTTTCAAAACAACTTTTTTTTTTTTTTTTTTTTGAGATAGAGTGCTGCTAACTTGAACTCAGTAGCCCATGCTGTCCTTGAACTTATGGTCATCCTCCTGCCTCAGCCTCCTGAGTGCTAGAATTTCAGGTGTATACCACCATAGCCCAGCATGAAAACAACTTTTATAAATCTTTTCATTTTACCTTATGAACCCTTGACTTCCTTTGCTGTCTTGGCTAATCCCATGCAAACTTTTGTCACAAAGTTGGTTCCTGAATACATTCATTATCTTAGGAGACTTGTTCTCCATTTGTTATTTAGGTTGACAGTGTATTATGAAGCATGGTGTAACTTCATTGATTCCTCTCTGAAGAAACAAATTTAATGCTTATTTTATTTAAGTTATGGTTTCATTACTTCAAAAAAAATTAAAGTAGGATGAGATTAGTTATCTACTGCTGCATAACATATTAACTCTAATATTTAGTGTGGCTTAAAATAAAGCCAAATGTTTGTTATCTTTATTTTTGATAGTAGCTCAGTTGAGCAATTCTCAGCTCAGTTGAGCTCAGTTGCGTGCTGCTTCACGACATGGCTGCTGTTTGTTCTAAGTGACCCATACTCAGGGCGTGAGATAGCAGCAGCATTGTCTTTTGTAACTTAGCTTTCTATATCTTGTAGTTCCAGTAGATCAGCTTTGGTCACCAGAGGAGATGACTATGGAAAGGTGTGAAGCCCAGAAAGAGAATATCATTTGGAGACCACTTTGGAGGCTGGCTGCCATGAATGCTAAAAATTTCAATGGAAATACTGTACTGCACTCTAGACAATGGTTGCACTTTGCTCAATTGTCTGTTTTCCTAACAGATTTTATTAATTTGGCATCTAATAAATGATGTAATTTGATTTCCACTATTAAATTATAAGTGATATAAACTACTGATCTCATTTTCAGGTGAAAAATGGAGGCTTAGAGTGATTACATTACTTATATTAGGTTATAAAACTGTAAGTGTTTGAGGTAGCGCTCCAATTCGTTGGTTTCATTTAATGCAAAAATAAACAAATTTCCCCCGGAAAAAAGACCCAGAGAGATTGCAGTCTTGCTGCCATTTAACTAATAAAGTATAAACAAAAAACAAGGTACAATCACTGGATTTATACCTATGTCTTACTCAGGAGAGATCTTACTTGAATTCCCACCAGATCTCTTGACCACTAAGTGAGAATGATTTCCAAGAGCCAAGCTGTAACTTTGCTTACTACAAACTTTGCTTGCTGTAAATTCTCTTAGACACGAAATAATTCATTTCAGTTATTTAAGTTTATGAAAATTTGACAGATAAATAAAAAGTCTAGATAATTCACTAATCTATGAAATCCAATTGTCAGGCCAATTAGTTGTTCATTTTGGCTGGACTAGCCCATTCTGTCTCTGTAGGAAATTATTTAGTTAATTGCACCATTTGAGATAATCTGTTTTATGTTCTTGTACCAATCCCAATTCTCAGGGTTCTGAAACGACGAAGATTTGTTTCTCAAATATGCATGTTCAACACCATTAACAGCATAGTTTACTCATTATAGAACAGGAAGCTTGGCTGACACAGGCCCAGGATCACGTGTTCCCAGGGGCAGGTTCAGGATGTGTGGGTTCTGAGACTGGAAGCTTTAAAAATATATAATATGAAGTTATAAATAAACAATCAGAGCAAAGAAACAATAGAGGCTTGAGATGACTGGCCCTAGAATTTAAGTTTCAGTAGCTTCACAAAAATTTATTCCACGATCCAGTGATTATTAGATCATTGAAAAGGAATATTAAAAATCGCACATACAGTGACTGTTCTAGTTTCAATCTGAGAGTGACAAATTCTAAATAACTTCAAAGTGGATTGGGAAGCACAATACTACCAAGTGTCTCCAAGAAGGAAAGCTAGGAATGCTTGATAAATGGCAGTAATCATTGTAGCAGTAATCAAGGAGTAGAGACAAAAGACACATGAATTGAATATATGTTATTATCACCTTTTATGCTTGCTGGATTCTCTTGTACAAAAGGTCATTACCTACCTCTCAACAAGACTGAAATTACAAGTTGGTATTCTTGGGTTTCCTTCCCACTGGTACCCAAAAGACGGTATAAGCAATGCTTATTTCTGAAATTTTAATTTTTTTCCTTTTTTGTTAAAAGAGAACTCTTAGCAAATGGATACATTCTTATATAATTATATACTTTGTCAAATTATATGCCAGTTATTTTTGATGATGTATCTTCAGGTGATCTTGTTATACTCTCTCTTTTTATATTTTAATTTCCTACTCTGTTGCATACTGACTTATTTTCTAGTTCTTTTTTTTATTTTCTAGTTCTTGAAACTGTACCATCTAAAATATCTTCTAGCCTTTATACAGCGATGCCTAGACCCTAGATTGCTCTGAGTGATATTGGCAACTGTAAAGTACCAAAACAATCATCAGAATCTGGTTAGCTCAAAGAGGATTATGTTTTTCTAAAGTGGAGGTTTTAGGCTGGGGATTTAGCACAGTGGTTAGAGTGCTTGCCTAGCAAGTGCAAGGCCGTGAGTTCGATCCCCAGCACCAAAAAAATAAAATAAAATAAAATAAAGTGGAGGTTTTGGTTGTTGACTGGATATCTTGATACTGTATCCTGTAGAGAACATTCACAGTTGACTTTTGTTTTTGAAAATCAAAAGAGTTGGTTATATTGAAACCCCAAAGAGTTAATTACATTTTATAGTCGAGCACTGATAATAGCTAGAAATTATTTGAAAGACAAATTATCCTGTCTACTTGTGGTTAATCTGGAATTACAAAAGTTCCTCTATTTCCTATGGGGTGGTGTCATAATAAACCTATTGCACTTTGAAAATATTTTAAATTGAAAATGCATTTAATACATCTAACCCACTGAACATCAGGTCTCAGCAGGATAGTAGATGACCAGTTGTTTCCTCCACTGAAGGCCTGGCTAACTGAAAAGTGTAGCTTGTTGCTTTTGCTCAGTGTTTTGAGAAAGTTGTGTATCACTGTCTAGGAAAAGATCAGAATTCAAAATTCAAAGTATGGCTTCTAGTGAATGTTTATCACTTTTGTTAAAAAAGCATACATTGAAGCTTTGTAAGTTGGGAACCTTCTCTATATCAAAAATTAATATATTCATGTTCATAAATACGTTCATGTTTATCTCTCAGCAATTATAATAAACCATTTGTTTTCTCTTATGTAGTTTCTTTTATTCAGCTCTCAACCATCTACTTTAACAAAAAGGGAACTATGGCTTACATAACATTTAAAACAAAGACAGTGGTGCTCTTAAATATACTGAGTTCCTACTAATGTAGTAAGATGATTTAAGCTAATGCTTCTTTGCTATATTTCACAGCATTTTGTAAAAGGCAATGTATTTTTTGCTATTGTTTCAGTTGTATGAACTTTAAATACTCATCGTAATAAAAAGAAGCTTTGGCATACATAGTGTTTAATAGTATAAAGTAATGCATAGAGTGTGCTTTGCTTTGGCACTGTGTCACTTAGTGTGTTTAATCACAATCAGTCTGCATAGTAACTCTGTGAAGAAGATCTAATTTTTCTTATTTTATTGATGAAGCAGCTGAGACCTGAGAGATTAAGGAATTTTAGATTATACAGAAAATAAGTTACATATTAGGCCAGCCTATTCAGAACTTCAGCATATGACTTCTTTAATTACATTATCCTTGTACTCTTTAAGTCCTGATCATTGGGTGGTCAGTAAAAGAGTAGTATTTAGAAGCGTTATATAGTGAAAAAATGGCTCATCTCTAGATATGCTACAAATGGGAGTTAATTTTATGTTTAAAGGGTGCAAAAAAAAAAAAGAAAAGAAGGAAAACTAGAATGAATAAGTAAATATATAAAGACAAAATAAATATAGGTAATGGTAGAATAGTCAGAATTTAACTTTCGTTGAATTTAAAATCCTATTTAAATTTGTTCCTATCTAAACTGATTACAGAAATCTGCTATTATAACAAAGGAGTAAACTGTGTTTTTGACATACTGCTTGTAATTAGTGGTAGAGATAAGAACACTACAAAAACCACTGTAAGATTTATTGCTTTTACTTCATGCGAGGAGAACTGAATAACAGATTACTCAGAATTTGCCTTAAAGATCTATGGATTAATGTTATTATAGATTATTTTTCCTGTGTTTCTTATATTAATACGATGAAAAAATATTCAGGAGGAGGGAAAGAAATGAAGAAAGAGAAATTCAACCTATAAGATATGTTTCATAGAAGTAATTTCTTTCCCACCAATTCTACTTTCTATTTTTTTTTAAGTGCCTGCCAGTTGGTTTCTTATAACTTCAGGTATTTGGTAGTAGAGTACATAAACTATAGATTTGTCAAATATTTATTTTTTACAGCTTAATGTTATTGCCAATTTACCTGTACATATTCATTCCCAGTATGTTTGAGATTCAACCACAGACTTATGTAAAAATACTGTCAGACTAAATTAATTTTTTAAAGGAGCTTTTCCTCTTTAGACAATAATTATTTGACAGATTATTTGAGTCTTTGATATGCAGTTAGAATGTCTTTTCAACTACATTTATGCCATATACATTTCCGTATCATCTTTCATCATTTCAGTCCATAGTTGGATCTTACACTGAAACTTTAGAGCATGCTTACTCCTAGCACACATTTGTGCACAATTGCTTTTCATTTAAATTTCCTAAGCAAAGTTACCATATTTCAAATCACAAAAAATTAATTGATATAATTGAATGCATATCTTTGAAAGAAATATTTCTTACTAAGACTCATAATTATTATTTGCTGAGTGAAGTAACCAAAACACAAAAATAAAGCCTATTTAGAACTTGTGTTCATGTTTTGCACTTCAGCATAGTAGAAAAGAATAATGTGCTATATTAAGGATTTTTAAACAGGAAACTTATATGTTTAAAATATACTAATACTTGTTTGGCACTTTTACAGTAAACAAAAAGACACATGGTAAAAATAATTTCAGAAAAATGATTATTAAAAGAGCAGACAGCAAAGTTACCACATGTGCAATTTTTATTTACTATTCCATAAACCACAATTATGGATCTTTTTAATGAAAAAATAAAACCAGAAAAATGCAAATGTTACAAAATTATTTATGTCAAGTTTTAGATTTGATAGCTTTATGACTCCCTGCACATTATTAAATTAAGTCACTAGCTCATTTTAGAAAATCCACTTTCCAGGAGTTTCAACAGATGTTTAGTAGTCGCTTCTAAATGGAAATGCATATTAACATATTTCAGATTACTGACATGCAATATAGTTTGTCCAAAGATGGAAAGACGGAATGGAGTGGCAATCTCAGTGCGTTCCTTTGAAGATAAGATTTTAAAGGTGTATAAAGCACTCAAGGAAGATAAGGTGTCAGTTTTGTTATTTTCCAGATACTTTAAAGTTTTTTTTTTTTTTTTTCATTGACTCTCTGCATTTAATCTACTGGATAATACTAGAAGTAGATACTATTGTAATCTTCATTTTAGAACTAAAGAAAATTAGATCCCTAAAAAGAAATTTCAATCAAGCACTTGTACTATGTGAGGATATGATGAAGTTTCTCTCGGTTTTGTTCTCTGCGAAAAGCTCTGTGCTTTTATTATCTCTCATTATTTCTCTTCCTGGGATGTTCTTAACTTGCTAGTTCCTTATCTGTAACATATTTTCATTCTTCAAAACTCACTGATCCCTAATGCCTAGTTCTCCTTCATGATTACTCCAGGGGAAGGCGTTTACTGAATGAATGCCGACCATAGCTTCCGTTTCGCTGTCACATGGCTTGTTGGGAGGGATTGCTACCTTATTCACCTTTGTTTTTAGCTGGGGATCCCTTCAAAACAGAATCTGTTATGAGCTTTAATTACGGAGAGCTAGAATTTCAGGGAAGAAGGAATTAATGAAAAAGAAGCGGAGCAGGAAAAACGAACGGAAAATACAAGGGTATCGTTCCAAATTGGTCACAGCTTCACAAGAAAACATTCTGGTTGTTGGGCTACCATTAATTCACCTTCCAGAGAGGCATATGAAAACATTACACTGTGGAAACGTCACCTTGGGAAGAAGAAGGATCAGTAGCCTTCTTCTTTTAGTCTCCCGTCTTTCACTGAAGGTTTTTTTTTTTTTTTCAGCGTTACCTCTCTCTGTACTCCTGGATTGTATCCTGTCACCCACAGGGTAGCTCTCCATCTGGTCCTCACAATGATGGGAGAAACCAATATTTAACATTTTGATGTTTTGTTGATTATGGATTTTTTTGCATTGGCTTGTATAACTGGGTATATGAATTGAAATTTTAGAAATCTTACTTTAAAATGTTCTGTTCGATAATTACTGATATTTTGCAGTCTTTGAAATTTTATACTCAGAGCAGTATCTGACTTGCCTCACTCTAGTCCCAGGACTCCTATGCAAGTCTACAGTCCCACCGTCTAGTTTTGTCACACAGACCATCAGCATAACACTAGATACAGGACCTCAAACATCAACAGGCTCCAAAGAAAGCCAGAGTCACTCTAGTACATTTTATTTAATTAATTAATTTATTCAATAAATAGGTGGTAAGATTCTATATGCCCGTAAATATTTTATCAGTTGCAAAAATGACAAGCTGAAACAATTACAGCAAAAATATAATTTATATCATGCTACAATTTAATTTTTTCCTGGAGATTTATAATTAGTATATAATCTATCTCTTTGCTTTATGTAATTAAGATATAAATTAAACATCCGCTAGTCTTGTAGAAAAACTGTTGTACCACATTCAACCACTTACTTTCACAGAAAAATGACAAATTTATGAAATATTAAGAACAAAATTTATAAGCATGTCTTACTCTTAAACCATAACTAAATCACATTTAAATTTAATATTTTTTACTTAACAGAAATCTCTTATTCAAGTATAGGCACCATGGTAAGATCTTTTGTACTTCTCTTCAAAATTTTTCTATAAACTTAATATATAACTTTTTATTAAAATTTGGTTTGCTTTTAGTTTGTGTCTTAGTCCATTCCTGCTGTTGTAACAAAATACCTTACACTGCACAACTTAGAAACAGCATACGTACTTGTATTGCTCACAGTTACAGAGGCCAGAAAGTCTAACATCAACGCAGCAGAATATTCAGTGTTCTAATAAGGCGAAGAGATGAAAAAGAGAAGAATGCTATCCGAGTCCTCTTTTATAAAGCATTAACCCCCAACCATAAAGGTGGAGGCTTCCTGAGTTAACTAAGGCTCCCCCAAAGGCTTCACTTCTTAATATCATCATAGTGGTGATTAAGTTTCGGCGTGAATTGGGGAGTGATGTTCAGATTATAAGCAGTTCAGATATTTATTGATTTTAACCCTTTTTTCTTTTATTTTTATCTGTACATGTTACATAGCAGAGAAGAAATTTCGTGAGCTGAAGCACAACACAGATACAGGGAAAATATATGCATGTAATATTTATTGTATTCCAAAGACAGATAATGATACAAGAGCATAGAGCCAGACAATGGTAATAGTACTAGAGCCTCAGTTTCCCTGTAGATAACAAACCAGGTTGACACACTATATAAAATCTTGCTTTCAAATTTACTAAATATACTGCTGTAATTTTAAGAAAAAAAGTTATTTGAATCAGAAGTTGATTCATTACTGCAACACATAATTATTTAAAACTAAAGCCCAATTGTTTTTGAGTTGGTATTGAGGACATGGTAAATTAGATAATGAGCAGATGCAGATTTGAATGAATGACTGAGAACATACGCTAAACAGAAGCACAGAAAGATAAGCTAGGTATGACTGGGAATTTTAAATGGATTGGAAAAAAACTGAAAAAACAGAAGTTATTAGATTTTTACAACAAAGAAAGTACAAACAGGACATTGCAGTGAAATAAATAAGAAGGTCTGAAGCAGCGGGCTGTTCACTCTACACTAACTGAAGCCCCTGACTCATGTTTTTGAAGACCAGTAAGTAAACTTATAAAGTTGTGCTAGTTAATTATGTGCTAGGACCCAGGAAACAATTTTTTTCCTATGTATTTATTTTTAATCAGTAAAACAAAAGTTGAGGCAATAGAAAGGATGATAGCAAAGGATCCATCTCAAACTGGCCTATCACTTTGGTCTTATAAGAGAGAAAAATATTAAGGCAATGAAATGAAAGACTGAGTCTAAATATTTTGGATGTGACAAGCAAAATCAGAAAATAGATTATGATCCGTGGCCAAAAAGGTGGCACACCAGTAATAGTATTTGTTGTGTTACAGATAACTCGACTGAATCTAGAATAAAACTATGCAGGAGATATTTCTGACAACTTATATCTCTTGGGTGTGTTTCATGCTTCCTAATTTTCTTTTGATGACTTATTTTGTGTCGTAAATTACTATTTATTCTAACAAGACAATGCGTGGCTTTTACCCATAATTTTTGTGTGTGTGATTAAAATTCTTTGTACATTGGTGATAATCAACCCTGATTAATCAGGGTAAATTACTGAAATTGAATCTGCTCACATATACTATTCCTTGTTTTCACATTCATATTAGTAGGAATCAGGACACAAAATAAGCCTTTAAATAATTTTCGATTCACTTCTTGTTTTAAAAACAGGGCCTTAGTTGAATTATTAAGTAAAACTTTATTATTTTTCTACAAAATACATCTAATTTCTATATTCTATTTTAGATATAATTAAAGACAATACCATTTTGTAAAATTTCATATGTATAGTGAGATTTTTTATTTTTTAGTACATTTATGTCTAGTGTGTTATAAAACAAAGGGATATACTTTATTCATAATGTAGTAAACAATGAATAAAAGCATACACTACTTAGTAAGCAAGGTATTTATATTGGTTACAAACATCATTAGAGAAAATATTCAGAATATATTTTACTGTCACTAAGTATTCCACGGTTGCCAGAATATTTCGTGCTTTAAAATGTTTAGAAAACAACATTAATTAATTATGATTATTCCTTTACTGTCTTTTATTTTAAAAACGATTTAAGAAGTTTTTTTCATTGCTATGACTTATTCTAAACTTCTCCATATTACCATTTATAGTAAAAATACTTTAAAGATAGAACATCACACAACTGATGAAGTTGTAATAGCCAGAAGATTAGCAGCAGCTTGTGCATGAAATTCCTCCTTACTTCTCAGCATCAGTGCAATAATGGCAAGGATTCTGAAAAACTCTTTTAGATAGAAGAAAAAACTTCACAATTATTTCCATTTAAATCCCAGTTGTCTTGCCATGGCTTCAAAAATACTCCTTTCTAAAAGATCAATTTTTGAGAATCCATTAACAATACACCATTAAGCAATTTATAGAAAAAGAAATTAATGGGCTTTCTCAAGAGAGTAATCTCAGAAGCAGCTTTGTGGTTGTTGAGGAGTAATACTACGAGAAATACTAGCTTGGACGTTATTTTTGAATTTTTCTTCTAGTTTCTAAACTCAAAAAGTGGGAAAAATTTCATGCATGGAAGATGTAATACCACATCACTGTGTTTGAAGTGAGCTTGGAAATGAAAACCTACATCAAACTCACCGAGGTAGACTGGCATTTGGCACAACCTGTGACTACTGTCTCTAAGAAGCAGAATACCCTAAGTATTGTAGAGAACAGGAAAAGTGGGTCAAGTCACCCAGTTTCATATAGATGGACTTCCAGAGACTAATCTAACAAAGACTGTTATGAAAACCACCCAGACTTTGTTGAAAAAAAATTGACTATATGGCAAAATTGTCCTTTTTCTCTTGATGGGAAGACTGACAAGGGTCTCATAGTTTACTCAAATAAGCTGTAAAGGACTATCCTTTTTTTCTCAAGCACACCATTCTTATCTGACTTCCTGAATCATCTGTTTATTCCCCAGGGCTCATGATCTAATTGAGGGAGGAGTCGCTGTGTTAGGGTGAACACATAACTCTAATTTGTGAGCCTGTGGCCACTATGTAATTAATCCCATACTACAGAAGTGGAGAAAAATATAGTTCCCCGAGAAAAGAGATACAGGAAAAATTAAAAGTTGTCTTTCCAAAGATGAGAAAAATCTCTACAGCAACTAAAGTTTAAAGATTGAATTGTTCGTAGAATAGAATAATTATTTCCCTTAATGATGACAACCTTAACTTTTCCCAATATTATTCCTATCCATATTGCACTGTGCTGAACAATTGTACCACTTTCTCATCTACAGGAGAGAAAGGGCTGTCATTGGCCTTATATGGTTCTCTTTGAAAAGACTAGTGGGTGCACTGAGTGGTTATAAATAGTTTAGGCAAGAGGCTTGAAAGGCAATTCCTGACTGATTAGTAACCTGTGGATGGTAAATCTGAGTAAATCAATTCAGTTAATAGTTTTTCCATTATCTATAACCTAACGAAACTTGAGTGTCCTCCAGGAACTTGTGGACGTAATATAAGAATTGATGCAGAAAATATACATCAAGGCCCTTGAAAGAACAGTAGTATATTAATATCCTTGCACAGAATTGTGTACCTAAATTTCAATTTTGAGCTTTTGTGAAAGATGTGTAAGAGATTTAGTCTGTAGATGTGACTTTTGTCACAAATATGCTCCTTGCTACCTGTCCTCATTTGCCTTTTCTTAAATTAGACTTCAGTCTTTATCAATCTAGTGAAACTGTGCTGCAGTTTCCTTCTTGCCAAATCTAAGAGTATTTTCTGTGCTGTCCTAGTTGCTGCCCTCCCTGAGGTCTCTGTAGACCGCTGTTTCTTAGGGGAACTGTAACTTCTTTAACATCAGTATCACTGATGTCTTCTTGCCTTATGTCCATAGCTTTGTTGGAAGAAATTTCTAAAGCATTTTCACGGTCCCTTCTTCCTTTTCCTCTAGCGAGGTTTATTAACAAAGGCCAAACTCTGAGACATTGTTTTGTTCTTTATTTGTACCTATTTTTGAGAAAATTTTCATTCTTTTTCCTTTGTGTGTTCTTTTCTTTCTCCACCCACCATGAATCTGAAATTTTCTGTTTGTATCTTTCTAGTAAGAAAGGAGTATCTTTTACAACTGATGCCCTTAGTGATTAGAATGGTCTCCTAGATGTTCATATCTCCCAGGCCATATCATTACCCTTGGTTTTGTTTTTGTTTTTGTTTTTGTTTTTTTATCTTATTGGCCAGTTCTAGTTGAATGTCTCAGCATTACACCAGTAAATCCTAACACAATCAACATTATCATCTCCATCTTATTCTTCAATTTTATCATTGTTACCAGTTCCCAACTAGACTCTAACTCAGCTCTTAAAAACCCTTATATTCTCCTTTAAAACAAGCAAACAAGGAAACAAGTCCATTGGTCAATGTCTCAAAAAATATCTCAGATGACACTATTACCACCTTTGTCTGATGTTTATCTTTTCATCACAGCAATAACTGCTATAGCTTCATAATTATTCTTCCTGTCTTCAGTTTCTCCATTTCTTCAACCACTGTACACATATTATAGGATCCTTCTCCATAGTTAGTTAACATAACAACCAAATGTGGAAACTGATAATCCTAAAACACTAAATTAATCACACTATTCCTAATAATTATGTATTTCTATCATTTCTTTAAAATCCACTCTCTTCGGTGGGCCATTTAATGTTGTAAGCAATCTGATTTCAGATTGTGATTTAACTCTAGAGCTTGACCATGTAGTCACATGTGTCAAATTCTATTCTTGTTTCTACCTCCAGTAATGGTTTTGCCTTTCTGATTATATTTTTTTCAGTAATAGTAACATATATGGTCTCCTATTTTTTCATATGCTATAGTTTGTGCCAAACATTTAATATATCTCTCTATCTTTCCATTTATAATAACAGTTTAGTGTTTGCCATACACTAAATAAACAAATTTACTCTTCAAAGTATCTTCACTAATATCTCTAGCTTACAGTATAGAAAACTACAACTGAGAATGCTTAAATAATTTCCCCCTCACAGCTTAAGGGGCAGATCAAGGATTCAAACCACTGACTTCAGAAGTATGATTTTCCATTGAACTCTATTGAAATATTTCACCTTGTATTATTGTATCTGCATATATTAAAATGTTTGACCAATAGAACACACCAAAAATATGACTGCTATGTATAACTGTGTTTTAATGACTTTTAAGAATTTTAAGTCTAATGCTCCCAAATTGATGACAAATAACATTCAGGTTCTGGACTTACACTAATGCATGTATTGCAATGGTATTTTAATTATAAATACTGTCATTGCTAGTGCTTCTTTACTATCTGTTAAATTGTATATATGTTTTCTTATTTGATCATCAGGAAACTCTCATTATATAGGGGTACTTTTTTCAAGTCACAGATGAAAAAATAGAGGTTCAAAGTAGCTAAATTGCAAATAGGCAAGAGCCTATTTGTAAGTGCTAGAGCCAATGACCATATGCAGCTGTATTTGCTTCTTACTTTTGTCTGTTTCACTATGTAGCTCTGCAATAAATATTCAGTGATTAAATACATATACTCTCCCAAGCTCTCCTGGGGACTTAAAAGAATTGAATGTCAAAATTTATCGTAAACAAGTTGGACACATGCTGCAAGATTTCCCATGCAGACTGAGGTGGCTGACGCCAGAGTTATCGCGTCATCTAGCCCCTGGTGATCTAGGCCGCAGGGTGCTCTAGGTCTCAGATCCAAGTCCATGTTAGTGGCCATTTAGACTTTTATTTATTTATTTTTTTCTTCTGGGAAGAAGTTGAGGTTATTACTTCTCTGCAGAGCTTTGAGTCCAGGATGAGTCAGAAATCACAGGAAAATATGTATACCTAGAAACAAAATGAGAGTGTTTTGGGAAAATAGGCTAAATGGATGAAATTAGTACCCATTTATGCATTTATGCACCTATATCACAGTTATGCACCTATATCACTTACATCATGTATTTAAAGTATACTTGTATTTTAAACATAAATTGTATTTGTGAATTTTTACTGTTCTAAATTAATACTGTTATTATTTTGTTGAAAAGAATATACCCTTCAGTTGGCTTTTGTTTTAGAGTATGATTTATAGAATGGAATGCTGAGATGAAATATACAATATGGTAAATAATTTGGAATAAACGAAGCTTCACATAAGCCCTTAAGTATATTATAAAACCTCTTGTATGCAACTCTTTACTTTTATTGCTGAGTTTGGGACATTATAAGTAATCAAAGAGGTAAGCTGTTGATCAAAATAAAGGATTTCCCATACACCAAAAATAGTTCACTTAAGAGAATACTTATTAAGTGTGCTATAAGTGTTATCCATAGCAAACTAACTTACTGAAGTTTTTGGCAAATTAAATGTCAGCAGGAGATTTGCTTTGTTTTCAAGACCTTTTCCTCTGCTTCCATCACAATGAGAAGTACATAGCTTTCTCTTTTGCCACCGTGTAACATTGCTATTTAATATTCATAAGATTGCAATCACCATAACACTGTTTTTACATTTCTATCTTTAGTTCAGTAAGTAATGAAAGTAAATAATATTTTTTTCTGACACATGTTAAAATTCAAGGAACTATAAAACATGCAAAATAGTACAACTTCCAATACTTAGGAGCAAAAGCATATGGCTAGTATACAGATACGAACATTTATCAGTGATCACAGAATCTCAGGCCAAAAGAAACACATAAAAAATTTAAAAGGTAAATTGAAGGGTTTCAATGAGCCAAATCTAATGAATTTAATATTGGCAGGTAGGACGGGGACCTCACGGAAGATACAGGAGGGTGGGATAGACTGGGAAACGTGCATGCAACTGTAACAACTTTATTTGACATATTCTGGCATAGTATAAATTTATTTCAATTCTTACTGTAGTCAGTGTTCTTTCCACTCATTGCACAAGTCTGCATGGTAAATAGTACGCCAGAGCTCGTTTCCGGATAACCCATGCCAGCAAAAGCTGTACAAAAAGAAACGCACAGTGAGACTCTAGAGCGAAGAAATTTATACACGGTGAAATTTATAAACAAACACCTAATTTGTGTATTTGTTGTGGTCAATTTCAATGCAAATGTATTTCTGTGACATAAAGGTGACATAATATATTAAGATTTATTATATGTCAGTGACATAAAAAACGCCTCAAATTTCCATTTATGCAAATGGTCCAAGTTTCCATGTCAGGTAACTGTGATGAAATGAAATGCAAGGGTGGTGTCTTCCCAACGGAGGCTCCAGGGTGAAGAGTACGAATGATTTTTGGTTCTTTATCTCAGAGTTGTGTAATTGCAACAAAAGGATTTGTTAACAAACACACTGTAACCAAATACACAAAGCATGAATTATTGTGAAAAATAAGCACACGGAGGAAATGATAAATATTGATTTGTAAAAAATAAAGTATCTAACAGTGAATGAGTGTTAGTGCTGATATTTAATGATGAAATAAGCTCCTAAAATGCCCCAGGGGATTAATGAATTTTATTTTCTACAAATAGAAGAACTGAGATTTGAGGGGGCAAAGAACTTCATTGCAGATCACACTGTTGGTTTATCTGCGTCATATTTTACGCCCAGGCCCCTTAGCAGCAAACCCCATGTTCACCTCACTAGACCATGATTTTCTGCACAAATGTATTTTCTTTACCTTAGTGAATCCAGAGGAGTTTCCGACAATCTTTGAAATCTTTTATATATTTTTTGGTTATCTTATTTGTTTCATCAATCCATGTTGTTACTGCTCTGTAGCATGTTATTTACACAGATTTATGGGTCAAACCCGGAAGGATAACATAGGATAAATGTTCTCAATTACAAATGCTTAGAATTCAGTCCTTGAAATGTTAGACATTTGGCTTTAGCTGTAGAAGCTATGATGCTATTGATGTTCCTTTTTTTTTTCTTGTTTTTACTCAATTTGTAACAAAAAAGAGGTAACATATTCAATGCCTCTGAATGTTTTCTTCAGGACTGAGCTACTGATGCCCTGGCAGAGTTTGGTAGTAGGAAAAAGACTGCAGATGAATTCTTTCATTCCTACCCCTCTCCTCACCTGACCCTTCCTTCTCTTCCATTGCTGCCTTTTTATTGTGTGGGTCCGGAAAGCTTTAGTTAAATACGTGCTTTGCTTTCCCTGAGTATATGCAAGTTACTTATCTCAAAGCCCGACTGTGGCTTCTCAAGATGATTCCTTTGCAAAAGTGTTTGACGTTATCTTTGCACATCAGTGAGATTTTTTTTTTTTCCATTTCCATTATGTTCTGAAAGTGGTTTCTAAACTGGGTTTCCAACTTTTTTGTTTTTCTGCCGAAATAATGGCAGAGTCTTGTCCTCAAAGAATGAAGGCCCCAAAGCTGGTGCTTGGGTAGTTTCTGTGCAGAAGAATGGTTAGCAATGAAAAGCCTAGAAGTCAGCTATTTGTTTATTTAGCAGCACTAGGGATTGAATCCAGGGCCTTTGCATTGAACATAAATTTAAATAGAGTGTGTTGTTCAATCTCTTATATGTCCTTAATTCTATTACAGGCTAAGATGGGAGACCATCACTCAGTGATTCACACCAACGTATCAAATCTGGGAGAGGCTCAAAAGGTTGGAGATGATGAAAGAAAAAGACATTGGTTTTTATAGTGATGATTCATGCATTCTTTTTTAGATCTTCTACAGTGCATAGACATTTTGACGGTTTTGTAAACTACATGCTATATCGTAGTGGAGTTCATGTTATTTCAGTATTCTTCATGAAGAACAGAGTAAGGGCGAAAATCACCTTTCTCGAGCACATGACTGCGTTGAAGAAGGTGGGAAGCAGACAGAACTGATGTTAGGAAAGTGGGGCTGACAAGGACAGTTGGGGGTTAGGCGATGAGTTATTTGTATGTACTGAACACTGTCCCCCCAAGACATGGCCTATGGATTGCTTACCTCCAACTTATATCCTAACAGTATTATTACTATTATTATTATTATTATTATGATACTGAAGATTGAACCCAGGGCCTTCTCATTGAGCTATATCCTTAGGCATTTTTTTTTTAAATTTTTAATTTTGAGCAGAGCTTTTGCTAAGGTGCTAGGCTGGGCTCAAACTCGTGATCTTCCTGCTTCAGCCTCCCAGAGTGTTGGGATTACAAGTGTGTGTTACCACACCCAGCAACATTGTTTATTAATGATGATTATCTCTTATTGTTTGATCCAATTTTAGAAATGGATATTTCCGTCATAGTTGAAAATGGCCATAATTCCTGTTCTCTTGTCTTCACATTGTTGCCCTCAGTCAGCGCAGAGGACAGGAGAAGCTTAAAGTGGAGAAACAGTTGCTTTGGCTTCATGAGTAGTGTTCTGGGTACAAGAAGGATGACGGATACTCTCAGTTGTCTTTTTAAAAAAACTGTTGCTAGGAAGGCTTAAATTAGTTCTGACTGCTCTTCCATAAACCGTGTTTCCCAGTCCCATATCTTGACTAAGACTTCCAGAAAGTTGAAAAAAGATAAATACAATAAAATATAATTAAAATAATAGGCAAACTCAGAGAGACAACACCTCAAATGGAATTCAGATGAAGTCTCACATAAATGTATTACTTTAAAATCTTTTTACAAATAACTTATTCTTTAAAAATTGAATTAAATCAATGAAAGGTCTGAGCTTAGCCATCAATCCAATTCAATAATAAAGGCAGAGTATGGAATACTTTCTCTTTCTCTGGAATTACTTATGTAATATGAATGATTAAAACCATCCAGCAACGAGTAAGTGTATTATTTTTCTAAATTTTATAGTTTTATGACACATTCACTGACATTTTCTAACTTTCAGGTTTTTCTGCTAGCTAAATCCAGTAATTTGTTGATTCAAAAAAATTATAGCTGAAAAGGACCTATGAAAAATTTTTTCCAAACAATATCTGTCTCCATGCTGAGTGGTTTGACTATGTCTATGTTACTGCAATTAAAAATTCAGATATATAGTCCTCAAAATAGACTTTTAAAAAGTTTAGTGTATTTTATATTAATGGTAAATTTTTTACCTACTCCAAATTAGAAAGCCACTTTATCATGTGCATTTCGTCAAAATGCAGTACTAACATCTTAACATCTTTCTGAACAAATTTTAAGATTTAATCATGACCTATTATTTTCCACAACACTTCAATACATGTAATGCATAGTTAACTATTTTTGGACTATGAACAATAAGTACAGGAATTGTTTATAATATGAAAGGGGTAAAACTACTAAAAGAAATATAAGAACAATGTAAAAATTTTCACATCTATTAATATATACTCAGAGACTCTCTTTTAAACTATACCATAATGACAATTGTTAACCATGATATTTAAATTAATTCATAGTTAATCTTCTATTCTTAAAACATATTTAAATTCTTAGTTTTTTTTTGCCAAAAGCAAAGTGTTTTCCTATCATATTAAATATTTTTAAAATATAATCAAGAGGCAAATGTATTGTCAAAAGCTCTTGCATCCCTCAAAATAGCCCTCCATTGCTTGTGCTTACACTGTCTTTGAATTTCACGTAAAAGATACTGAAAGCTTCTAATTCTTAACATGTTCTTGAGATTTTCTTCCAAAATTTCCTCTTCCATGTGTCCCAGAAAAAGAACAACAGCATCAATAACAACGATAACAACTATAAACCCCCCAAACGTGGCAGCGACGGTGGTGTTTGTGGTCTTAACTGAATATTTTTTTCATGCGTTGATCAAAAATTTTTGAGTAGGGCTGCCACAGGTAAGTTACTTTCTTCAGCTACATGGGCCTGGGGACATGTGAAAGTGAACCTTGGCCCCAGCGCCTCCTTCTTCTTGTGAAAAAAACCCTTTCCGCTCTGGTATCTTTGTTTTTTGCCTTACACATTTTGTAGGATTGTGATGGATGCCTCAGTGGTTCTTTGGTTGTGCTTTATTCCTCTCTACTGCCCGTCACTCCATCCTTGGTCCTGCAGTCTGCCCTGTTGGGGCCATGCTCACCCAATCTAAGCCTCAGAGTCCAGGCCTTGTGTTTGTCCATATGAAAAACAAAACAAAACAAAACAAAAACAAAGTCAGTATGTGTTCATAAAATGGGAAAAAATGAGTCTAAACCCTGGGTGTGCCTGAGACTCACCTAGATGTAGTTTAGGATGTTTCCTTTGCCAAGAATATGACAGGCTTCTAAATTCTTGTAACAGATTGCCAGCTCCCTGAATGTTTGGCATCTAAAGCATCAGGGTTTCTTTCTAATAAACAAAACAGAATATTGCTTCTTCAGGCAATGTCAGGAAGTCTAATCAAGAGTTGACTGTAAGCCAACACTTGCCATCAGCTCTGTTGATATACCGGTAATGGAGGCTAAGAATATATTAACTATTCATTTCTCTAAGTTCTCTAAACTGGATCTATATCAAGTTAGGTCAGCGAGAATAACATATCTGAGTGATATTACCTTAGTTTCTTTCAGAAATGCTTTCACAGATATATGATTTAATGTTATGCTCTAAGCTTTTATAGAGGGTCAATGTAAGAAATGTCTACCTGAATGGCACTTCTTTATTACTTGAAAAATAGTATTTGAAAACTTGTCCACTGTATGAGCCTGGAATATCTTATATGAAACTTATAAATTCATCTTTAAATTTTGTATTGGGAAGAAAAATATGTCTTCCTGTAATTCCAGTTTGTCTCAAAACAAAACAAAACAAAAATCAAAAAGAGGCCCAGAGATGTAGCTAGAGACATTTGTGCGATTCTGATTATGAAACCTTTATAAGCTAGTTCATTTTATTTAAATGACAGTACGTAAATAAATGAAAATGACAAAATTAACAAACTACATGCGAAAATGTTCAAAATGAGACTCCTTTATAATAACTTGACAAGAAGCCTACCAGAATGTCCATATGAAAAAGTTGCAATCACTGATTTGAACACAAGCCCTTTTCTCCTCCGTGCTGCAGGGAAATAGAACTTTGGTGACAGCACGATGGCCAGTGAGGCCTCTCGGAATTATGTTCATTAATCCCCTTGACACAAGTCTGTTGAGAGGCGGTGGAATTTTCTGGTGAGCGTGAAGACTCTGGAAAATGACTAGCTGGGTTTAACCAAATCCCAGATCACTCCAAGTAATAGCTGGGGCCTTACGATACATTATTTAAATTTTTAGTTTCAGTTTCCCTTCCGTAAAGTAGAACTGATATGATATCTGCCTCTTAGGATTGTGGTGAAGAGTCCATGAGGTAATTCCACTGAAACACCGAGCACTGTGCCTGGCGCGCCGGGCTTATGCTTCGGTGGCTGCGCACGCTGCACACAGGACGGAGTGGGTGGTGTCGACGGGGGGGCGGGGGGGAGGTGATTGTGGCCGTGATGATGACAGCAGTGGTGTTCAGCCTCCTTGAGGGCAACCTCGCCCTTCACAGTGTCCTTGACTCATCTCGTGGGGCTGCATCTTCAGCTCTCTGCTGAGGAAACGCCTTCCCTCAGACAGTCCATAATCCTCGGCAGGAAGAATCAAGACTTCAGAAGAACGAATGATAGAGAAGCATGAAAAGTGACAAAAGTCATTGTTCTCTGAGTCTAGGAAGAAGACAGATCAGCTTTGGTCTTTGAGTCTCTTGCCACCTTGGCAATAGCAAGACTCAGTTAATCTTGGGAAAGGAAGGGCCAAATTTTATTTTGCTTTTTGAGGAAGAAAGACAAAAGGGATTCTCTGAAGTTCATGCTTGGACTGCCTGGCGTTGCGGGGGTGGATGATCACACAGGCGCTCGGGCGGAACCTCCAGACAGAGTGAAAGAGTGAGTGTTGCTGGTTCTGTGCTGCTCGGATCTTGTCTCCTGAGACCCTTTTACTTAAAAAGTGATAGATGATGACAAAGGGAGTTTTTATTTGGTATAGTGCTTGATATTTACTATATTAGCAATCAATATTGAACGAATAAAATATTTATTATTGGCTCATTTAAAATAGCAATTATTAACCCACTACGTGTTAACGTATAACCATTTTTACGAAAATAACTATATTTTCCAAAGCAAAAAACATAATGTGCTGAGTAGCATTATTTTACTTTTTTTTCAAATTTCTATAACATCTAATTTCATAGAAGACAGCTGAATTCATATATCTATTGTTTTATTGACTGTAGTAAATAAAATAATTCCAATGTTACAAATGTGTATAGTTGGAAAAGGAAGGAGTATTCTAATTGTCCTTTAAAGCAATTTTGGATATCTTTACCCACAACTACATCAAAACTCTACAAGTGGCCATTTCTTAAAGGTTAGTTGCAATGAGGAATCTGAAACTGTGTCAATAATCTTTTCAACTCCATTAAGACTATACTGAAATCATGAGACTATCTTCACATATTCTACCGTGCTCAAATTTTATGGCATCATACATTTGTCATTTGGAAAATGTTGGTCTAGTGAATTATGCAATTGTTCCAAATGTTGAAGCATTTTTTTATACATTATTAAATACCAACATTTGTTAATCTCATTAGAAAATTCTGTGCTGAAAAGCTGTTAAACTTGTGACAGACATGTTTCCTAAAATTTTGGCTTTCCCTCGAAAGCTCAAATTTTATCCTTGCCAAAAATACTGTCAGTTGTTTCTTTGAAGTGTCATGCTTACAATATTCATTCTTGAAAAAATATCTTCCGAATGCCTAAATTCAAATAACTATAATTTTTATGTTTGAGTTTTTTTCAAGTCAACTTAATGCTCCATGAACAAAGTTGCTAGTTCAGCTTGCAACTCAAACAATTGTACAAGAACTTTTTCTTGTGACATTCCCTGTATGTGTTATAGCAAAAATGATTTATATTTAAAAGGCAGGCACTCAAGGGTTGGAATGAAAGAAAATTACTAATCTTTACTGAATCATTCAAGACATTAGGTGAAACTGACAATTTTTATTTCAAAGGTGTGTCAGTGAAGAACATACTGACTGTTTCTTTAAATTTGGGTAAACATACCTATCTCCTCAAACACTTATTATTTCTTTATGGTTAAAATATTTAAAATCTTTTCTTCCAGGTTTTTGAAATATACAGTGCATTATTATCTACAGTCATCCTACTCTGCAGTATCACACTGGAGCTTCTTGATCGTATATAACTGTAACTTAATAACTCCTGCTTAATTTTTCCACATTCTTCCTTTTTCCTTTCTTTTCTAGCTTTGTTAGCCACCATTCCTTTTCCTATTTCTGTGAAATCAACTCCTTTATATTCCACATATGAGCAATGTCATGCAGTACTTGTTCTGTGCCTGGCTCATTTCACTTAACATAATGATCTATACTTTCATTCCTGTTGTTGTAGATTACAGGATTTCATACTCTTTATGACTGAATAGATTTGCATTGTGTATATGTAGTGCTTTCTCTTTATTTACTCATCAGTTCATGGACATATAAATTGCTTCATTTTGTGGCTATTATGAATAGTCCTGCTCGTCAATGTGCTTATTTTATTTCCTTTGGGGATAATATTTATTTCCAGAAGTTGGGTAGCTGGGTTGTACAGTAGGTCAATTTACAACTTAGAGGAGTCTCCATACTATTTTCCATAATGGATGTACTAATTCACAGTTCTACTAACAGTGAACATGAGTTCATTTTTCTCCACAACATTGTCAACATTTGTCTTTAGATTTTTTCTAGTTGCCATTCTTATGGGGGAGAGGTGCTATCTCATTATGACTTTGATTTGCATTTCTATGACTCTTTTGGTCATCTTTTTGTCACTGGAACCAAATCCTAATGTATGCAGCCTAAGGGAAGAATGGTTTATTGTTGCTCATTGTCTCAGAGGTTTCAGTCCATGTTTGGCTGGATCCAAGGCAGGAGCATCATGGTTAAGAGTATGGTGGAGCAAAGCCACTGACTGCATGGCAGCCAGGAAGCAGAGCCCTGGGGAAGAGTTCTAGTGAGATGAGCACTCTGCGAAGACTCAGCCCTAATGATCTACCTCTAGCTGGACCCTCCTCCTAATGGCCCATTCCACAATGACCACCAGTGGATTAACCCACGGATGAGTACAGCATCTGTATGAAACAATCACCTTTTCAGGAATCTCTCAATACAGTTGTCGAAAATTAATTGGCATGGTGACAGTTAATGATGTTGAGTATTTTTTCATATACCTGTGGACCATTTTTGAGAAATGTCTATTCAAGGCAATTGACCATTATTTATTCTCTCTCTCTCTGCCATTTTTTTTAAGTTCTTTGCATATTCTTAAAGTTAACTCCTTATCAGATATATAGTTAGCAAGTATTTTCTTCCATTCTACAGGATATCCATTTACTCTGTTAATTCTTTCCTTTGCTGTACAGAAAGTATTAATTTTCTTAAGTTTAAACCTCACCAACTCTAACAGCACCCTCCTGCTCAAATAGGTCATAGATCTGACAGTGTTCAGCTGTCCATGTAGAATATTCTAAAACTCTCCTCCTCAAACTGTGGACCAGCAGCAGAGCATCTGAGAGCTTGTTCAAAATGTAGTCTTGGGTCCCACCCTAGATCTGCTGAATCGGATTTACATTTTAAAACATGGCCATGTGATTCACGTGCATAGTAAAGTTTGAGAAGCTCTACATTAAAGAAATCTAGAAACATATTTTATTAGAGTCAAATAATCCATTAAAAGTCAAAATTTGGAATTTCCTGAAGTGATGCACGGTGTGTGGGAATTTTCCAGACTAAATGCAGTACACTTGTTTTTGAAATAATCTTTACAATATTTCAGTCACCAGCATGGCAGTATATTTTGCTTGACATATGGCTTCTCTTTTCTAGAAACAGAACACGAGGTGGTCCTGCAGGAAGCAGTGACATTTCTCTTTTTGTGTCAATACATGGTGGGGAAAAGCATTTATTACAAGAGTAGCCAAAAAGAATGAAATTCTCTTATGTGCATTTTCAACAATCCAAAAGTTTTCCTTGCACCTGCTGCCTTTATTTCATCTTTTAAAGTATTCGACAAGGAGGTCCCTGATTCTGCTATCCATACAATGTGTTTTGCATGTATATTTGCTTGTTAGATCATTATGAAGTCATATGCCTATAGTTGTATGCCTGTCTCACGAATTAACTTGTTGAATATAGGCTGAAGTCCAGCTATGCACCGCAAAATAGTAAACAGCTGGATGCCTCATAGATTTTTCCTCTACTCTTTATAGATCAGAATTAAATACATTTTCCCAAGAAATATACTGTGAGATTGTGAGAGTCTGCTGGAAAATCTCTCCTGTCAGCAGTAATGTTCAATCTTGACATATATATTTATTTACTGGAAGCATCTGTCTGATGGTAAGAATACTAACAGCCTGTCAAATATTTTTAAAAGTTTCTTTTATCTTCACAAGTTTGTAATCAAAAGTCCATTTTGAAGAAGTTGCTACCTGTATCACTTTATTTGTATATACTGGCATAATTCCTGTGACTGATATTTAGTCCTGCAGTTTATGGTTTTAGATTTTCATGACAATCCTAATTTCAAGCAGTAATTTCCACGTGGGGAATTTACATGACCTACTTGCAAATTTAAGTTGTTTGTACACTATGAAGAAGAATTTAATCTTAGTCACACAGTGATAATCTTTGTTATTGCATTTATTTATTGCAGTAAAGCTCGGTGACAGAAGAATTCATTGCTAATCCCACATAGCCTGGCTTCTGTAAATCGTAGCTACCATTGTGCCTACACCCTTGTGCTGCTCCTTTGACAAGCCAGGTGATCTTCCTTGTTTTTGGAATCTTGTATCATCTTTTGTGTGTTTCCAGATGTGCATAGCAGGTACTTGCCAAAACTGGCCCAAATAAAAAACAGAGAATTAAAGAGGTATTTGAGATCTTTCCTAAGATTTAAGTAAAACTTGATTTTATACTTTGAATTCAGTCATTTTTGAGATGGTGTAATTATTAAACACTTGAAAATTAATGACCATGATAATCTTTCAAGTCAAACAGTTGTCATTTTGGATAAGTGGGCTGACATTGGGGTATATAATTTAGTTGTATAGGACTCCAGTGGCTTTTCAGTAGTTGCATAAAGCTGTACTGCTAAAAAAATGCAAATATATAGCAATAGGTTACAAATTATTACCTATTTTCTTTTAACAAAAAACCAAGACCTTAGGTAAATATCATTACTTACCAAATTCTTCCTCAAGATTAATTTCTACCAAAAGATCCTAAATGAGTAACTGTACATTTTACTACAAATGACTAAAGTTTATCTTTCTTTATGGCAGAGTAATACTTCATTGTGTGAAATACCACATTTTCAGTCGATGCACATATAGGGCACTTCTAAGATTCGGCTTTTACGAATTGTGTACCTTGAGACCACAATTTTAAGTAAAATAAATCAGACATACATGCTTTAATATTGCATGGTTTCTTTTATATGAGAAACCAAAATTATAAATAAAAAGCAACATAAAAGATAGATAATAAGAAGTAGGGAGATATATGTCGCTCAAATGAGAAGATGTGTTATGTATGTGTACCAAATCCACATAAGGGAATGTAAACATTATGTACTGTAAACATGTACTAATAAAAAAGTCAATAGAAAACAATCTGGAAGGGTATAAGCAAAACTTCCAAAATAGTTATACAGGGATATTTTGTGTAAGTTAAATATTTTGCTTATCTTGATTTTCATCCTTTCCTACCATAATTACACATTATTTTGAGAAATATATCATAAAGATTTAAATTTTAAATCAATACAAAAATGAAAAAGTACATTTTATGATTTAATTATTAAACTTGGCTCATTGTGCAAATTTAAAAATAGCATCAGTACAAAACTAAAAGAAATATAGTAACATCCATTTTTAATTTTTTTTAAACATAGGGATTATTGAGTTACTAGTATTGTACATGTATGCAATAAAATTTACCATTAAAAGTATAATTCAATGAGACCTGACAAACATACCTAATTGTGTAGCTATCACTGCAGTTTGTTACTTGGGGAGTTACGTAGTTCAGAATTCATTTTGAAGGTCTTAGTCCCCCTAACTCAGAGAGTGACTGTGTTTGGCGATAAGGCTTTTGAACAGGTGGGGCCTGGTCCAACCTGCCTGGTGTTGGTTAAGGGTACAAAGTTAGCCACTGAGGATGAGCCTGCTGAGAGAAGACTGCAGAAACAGGTGGTGAGAGGCCAGCCGCCCATGAGAGAAGGAGAGAGCCTCAGAGGAAGCAGGCTGCTGGACTTTGAGCTTGACCTTGGGTCTCGATCTTGGTCTTTATCTGTGGGCTTCCACAATTCTGGTCCATAACTTGTGGGAAAATGAATTCTACTTGTTCACGCACATAGTCTGTAAAATTTTGTTATGGCAGCTCTGGCAGACTATTACAAGTTATGATAAAGAGGAGTTTTGGCACTTTCCCCTCCCCCAATCTCTGCAGCCTCCTGGTCCTCAGCTCCCAGAATCACTGATGCGACGGCTTTCTCTACAGCTCTGCTTTTTGCAGGCTGGGATACTACCTAAATAAAATGCCTTCTCGGTTGGTCTTATTTCACTTAGAATGATTAGTGTTCACCCATTATTTCATGTGTTAATAGTTTATCCTTTTTTTATAGCTGGTTGTTATTTTTCTGTTCATAGGTGCCACAATTTGTTTACCGGGTCCCTAGCTGGGTTCTACATGTCACTTTCTATGAATAGGACTGCTAGAAACATTCTCATACAGGTCTTCTCATACAGGTCTCTTTTGATTTCTCTTCATGAATAAACAGGAGTGAGATGCTGCTTTATATGTTAAGTGCATTTATAACATCTTTTTTTATGTGTAGTACACAAAAGTATAACCATCATGGGGAATTGGTACATATACATACCTCATTTTAATCCTTTTTACTTGCTTTCCCTCCCCCACCTTCTATCCACCTATCCCGAGATTCCCTTCCCATCTCCATAAAGTCCACTCCCCTGTTTCCTATCATCTGCCTTTTATTTTGCCCTTTAAATTATTTAAACTCTTATCCAAAGATGCTGGACTGTTTAGCATTCCGCCAGCAATGTATGGCAGTTCCGTTTGCTCTACATCTTCACAAGTGCTTAGCGTGTTTGGTCTTGAAATCTTGTTCATTTTAGTAAGTGGATAGTATCACTTCACTGGAATTTTAACTTTCATTTCTGTGAAGAGTCAAGGTTTTGATGACCTAACATGAACTTGTCATTTCTATATATGATCTTTGATAAAGTGTTCAGATGTTTTGCCAGTTTTAAACTGTGATTTTATCTAGGAAAATGTTTTTACATATTATGAATGTTTTATTGTACATATTTATGGTATATGAAATGGCGTTTTGATGTATATTTATATAGTAAAATGATTACAACAGATAAGCAAATTATCCCACTCATTACTCCCATAGTTACCCGTGTATATGTGCTAGTCTCTCATCAATTTTTCAGTATATACAAATAGTGTAAGAGTCTTATGATCTCTAGATTTATTCATGATTCGTAAGTACAGGTTTGTACACTTTGATTTGCTTGTCCTTTTCTCCCTCAATTGCTGGTAACTACTGTAGTAATCTGTGAACATATTTGACTTTTTAAAGACTCTGCATATACTACCATTTAGGATATTTTCTTTCTATGTCTGGCTTATTTTACTTAGCATAATGTCCTCCAGGTTCTTCCATGTTGTCACAAATGGCAGTATCTTCTTAAGGCTGAAGGATATTCTAGTGTGTTTGTGTATGTGTGTGCACATTTTTATCTCAGTTTCTTTATTCATTCATCTGTTGTTGAATACAGATGCATTTATAATATCTTTTTTGTGTGTGGCACACAAAAGTATAATCATCATGGGGAACTGGTGCATATACATACCTCATCTTAAGGTTGTTTCCATAACTTCATGATTGTGATAATGCCACAGTGAATATGAGAATACAGATATCTCTTCATATCCTGATTTCAATTATTTTGGATAGATGCTCAACAGTGGTATTAATGGATTATATAATAGTTCAAATTTTTTTTTCTTTCTTTTGTGTGTGTTTTCTGAAGGACCTCCATGCTCTTCCATAATTGCTATACTAATTACATTCCTGGCAGCAATTTATAATGGTTGCCTTTTCTCCAGATCCTTGCCCACCCTTGTTACCGCTTGACCTTTTGATAATATTTCTCCTAGTAAGGTATGAGGCAATATGTCATTGTGGTTTTGATGTGAGTGTCTCTGATGATCAGTGATGCTGAACTTCTTTTCATTCATTCATGTATCTATATATCTTCTTCGGAAAAATGTCTCTTTAGGTCCTTTGTCCATTTTTTTTTTACTTGTATTAATTACTTTTCTTTTTTCCTATTAAGTTATAGGAATTTAACATATTTTAGATATTAACTCTGTATCACACATGTTTGCCAATGTGTTCTCCCTACTTGTAGGGTGCTTTCCCATTTGATTGTTTACTTTGCTGTGTAGAAGCTATATGGTTGATGTAGTTTCTCTCTAAATTTTTTTTGTTCCTGGAGCTTTTGAAGGGATATTCAAAAATTCATTGCCAAAGCTGGTATCAAGATTTCTTCTGGGAGTTTTAGAGTTTCAGTGCTTATATTTAGGGTTTCAATCCTTTGGAGTTGTTTTTGAGTTTATAGTATGACAATGGGTCAATGTAATCTTTCTTTATAGAAATATCTTTAATTATAAATGAATGGATAGATTCAATAATAGACTGATTAGGGATAATGACCAAACTGCCAATCTGGAGGTTAAAATCAAGAAAATATATCAAGCCGTAGGTGAAAATGCTAAAAAAAGAAAAGAAGAGAGAAGAGTGAAGAGCTACTGGGAATGATTCTATAGGTCCAACATCCTTCTTTCAAAAATTCTAGAATCAGACAATGGAGATGATGTCGGGAGGACATAATTTTTATAAATAGAAGAATACTTCTCATGAATCAAGATATTTGTATCTCAAATAAATTTTGTTTGAATATATATTATAGAAAAATGAAAAATATATGCGAATTTAATTCTGACATTAGAATCAGGAAACTGACCACTGATTATGACTTGGAAAAAGCAAAGAACATTGAAACCACAGAATTATCCTGTTAACAATGGAAACTGATTGGAAATTGCAGAGGGTCGTAAAGGGAAAGATGTCCAAGACAAAGATAGAAAGGAGTTAAAATAGATGGGGAGTATAAATCACTGGAATAGTGGCAGAAGGTCAGGAGGAGGGGCTGAGAATTTATGGTAGGAAGATGGGCACTGTCTTGATTACTACTTCTTTGGCAGTCTTACCAAAGTTTTCCTAGTTGGTCAATTGTTTGCTGTTATTCATAAATATTACAGTAAAATGTAAAAATAAAAAGTATATATTATTTTAAAAATAAGATGTATCTTTTAAAAAGTCGTCTTTAAATTATAGTCTTTGCTTTTCACAGGTAGTCTTTGCCTTTATTGATACCATCCATCGTGCTTTACTCACAATCATGTTTTTGCATATTATGAAAAACAAAATAAGAAATTAATAATGTAACATTCTATGTGAAAACATAACGTAAAATTTTACACATTAGTCCATTTTACATACCTCTTATAATCAGGATAGTTGACTTTTAACATTTTAAGCAATTCCTCCCTGGCCAGAAAGCAGTAAACAGTAATCATCAGTCAAAAAATGGTGTTGATAAATCAGGTGTTAACCATCGAGATAATAAAATCAGAATTCGGGAATTTTGGGAAAAGTTGAAAGTTTCTAAGTGATGATTGTTACAGATAGGGTAAATCGCGCTAACACTGCAAAACTTTTGTAAAAGGATCTTGATCTATTTCAAAATATTCAACTGCTTTAGGCTACATCTCACTACTTTTTTGATCCAAGGCTACATATCAACAATCTTGTTTATCTATTTTTTCACTTTCTCTGCTTTTGGGGATTAAGCAATTTGGTAGACAGATTTAGTTAATTTTTTGCTAACTAACCTCCTCAAATTCCATTTTTTTTTTTTTTGCCTGAAAACACATAGTCATTTATTTAATAGTTACTAGGGCTTTTTTCAAGTCATTTGAAAATGTAAAGTTACTATAAATAATTATGTATATAAATCCTTTAAAAGCTATGATTTAATAAGAAGATATTAAAAAACGAAAGTTTTATCAAAAGCTAAAGTTTGTATATTTCCTGACCATCTTCTCTAGAAAGTATACATATACATATATAAAATATATGAATATATAAAATAAAGATATACAAGGGGTGATCAGAAAATATAGTGTGTTCAAATTAAAAAAAAATTATTACAGTAAAGGACACATTGTCATTAATGCCACTCGTAATACTCCTTCTACCTTTGAACACACTCAACGTTTTTGCCATTTTCTGAAGCAGTTCTGGAAATACTCTCTGCCTGACTGTCAAAATATGTGAAATGCTGCTGCCTCGTTCAACAGGAAAGCAGGCTTGTAAAAACATTAAGGTGTGTCCGCGTCCACCTTAGTTGCTGGGTCTGTGAATTCACTGTGTGCATTCTGGTTCTTTTTCAAAGTCAAAATGACCATGAAAGGTAAACGTTTTCAAAGGATTTAAGACATTGAGAGAATCATGACCGAGCAGCAAAAGACATTCACAAAAGAGGCGTTCCAGAACTTCTCCGGAGAGTGGCAAGAACAATGGTACTAGAGCGTTCAGAATGATGGGGAAGTTTCTGATGGGCCTTAACTGCAATGTTGTTCATTGTAATAATTTTTTAAAATTTAAATGTTCACTGTATTTGTATCACAATTCAAGTTATATGAACATATATACATATGTGTATTATACATGTATATATGCATACATATATAACATATGCATTTATATGGATACATATATGTGTATATATAAACATGTACAAATAAATATGTGTATACAAACATACATATGTGTGTATCTATAAATATATATTACATATACTTAGTAGTAGTACTTTAAGGTTAATCTGATTTCACATACACTAGAACTAATTACATTTTTATAATTTCTGCTAATTTAGTTGTATAAATGATTCTATTACTGTCTAAACTTTTGTTTCTTTGAATATAATTTCAAGTGATTTCTTCACATTATTTACTAATTGAATTTCTTCTTTTAAGGAATTACCCATTTGTATTTATTTTTTATTAAACATTTGTATCCTGACTTTTTTTGCTCAGAACCCTTCACAAGCTTTTCATTCGTTAGAGATATTAAACACAGTGAATATGTCTGCTCTCAATTTTTATATTTACTGTTCATTTAACTATTATGATTTTTAAAAAATATATTTATATTTTAGTTGTTATCAAATCTAACAATAATTTCAAGTAATTACTTAACCATTTTCATATTACAAAGTTTTATTCTCTTTCATAGACCACTTAAGTATATGCATGTATATTTTTCTAAATTATCAAATCTAACAATAATTTCAAGTAATTACTTAACCATTTTCATATTACAAAGTTTTATTCTCTTTCATAGACCACTTAAGTATATGCATGTATATTTTTCTAAATATTTGAAGTTGGTTTATGTCATCATCGTCCCATTAATTCTTCCTTCTTTCCAGTTTTTATTTTGATTAGGTGTGAATTGGGGCTCTAAAATGTATGTGTAATCTCATTGAATTATATGAAAATTTATGTATGTACACACACTTTCTTTATTTATGTCTGTCCATCTATGTATCCATTTATCTATGTATCTATGTATCTCTCTATGTAACTCTCTATGTATCTATCTATCCATTTTTATACTTTTCAGTGATGGGGAATCAAAGCCAGGACCTGTGGCATGATAGGGAAGCACTCTACCACTGAGTTACACCCCCAAAACCATATGCAGTATATTCTTTAAAATGCAAGTTGTAGTGCACTGTAAAAGTTGTTATGCATATGAGTTTTTCCACTTAAAAATATACATCTTGGCAACCACTCCATATCATATCATCTAAACTTTATAATTTATTATAGCAGCTTCTTAGTACCCTAACTTACATAACCAATTCTTTATTGATAAAAGTATGTTTTATTTAGATTCTTTTATTTCCACAAGTACTTTATTTATTTATTTATTTATGGGTGCTAGGGATTTAACTCAGAGCCTTGTGCTTGCAAAACAACCACTCTAACCACTAAGCTAAATCCCCAGCTCCTACAAGTACTTTTTTTTAGTGCATACCCTTCTAAATGTGGTGCTTTGTGTATGTGCTATCATAGCTGTAGGAATAACTCCTTTAAATTGAATCATGGATTATAATTTTGATAGATATTTTCAAATCACTGTCTATGGTATCACTTTACTTTCCCTTTTCACCTTATAGTGTATCCACTGAGTAATATAACCTTTGATATTTTCTTATCTGACAGAGCAAAATAAATATCTTGTTTTATTTTCCCCTTCATTTTACTATGAATGAGATTTAAACAAATTAAAATATATTTAAGAATCATTCTTATTTCTGTGTCTATGATAAATCCTTTTATATATTTTTCAATGGTTGTTTTTCTTTGGATTTTACTTACACTGTTTTGTCAAGCAGATTTCTTATTAGTATAGTTTATTTCATTTTTCTTTAGTGACTTATTTTATTGTCATATATTATGATATAGTTTCCAATACAATAATAAAAAATCAGTTTTTCCTTATATACTTAGGTTTTCATTAAGATTTAAACTTTGAACATCTAAGTATATTTTATGTATAATGCATGATAGAATATAAATTAATTTTTTCACAGATCTACCCAGTTGTTCCAACACTGCTGAATGACCAAGTCATAATTTTTTCTATTTATATAATATTTCAGCTTTATTTAAAATAGTACAAATTAGGTCTTGTTTTAAACCATATTCTTCATTGTTCTATCTGCCTATTTAAGCACCAATGCTATGTTTTCTTGTGTAGCTTCATAAAATTTTTAATATGTAATGGAACTTATTGAATTATGATGCATCTATTATCCTATATTCAATTCTCATATAGAATAGGGCCATTTTCAAGTCTTTTAAAAATTTCTTTTATTTTTTACCAAGAACCTTTATTGGTACATTGTAGATAGACGTAATGATCACATTCATCATAGTTAGTTTGTACTCGTAAATGGTATATCTTGGCTCCCCCCTCCCCACCCCTCCATTCCACTCCCCTCTTTATTTACAATAGCTTTATTTACATTTTTCCATTTTTCCTTTTTCTTTTCTTTCTTTTCTTTTCTTTTTCTTTTCTTTTCTTTTCTCTTTCCCTTCCTTCCTTTCCCCCTTCCCTCTCTAGTTCTCATCCCATTTGAACATTGTTTTTCTTTTACGCACTATCTCTTGTACCTTTTTGTCCTTATTTATACTTAACAGTTTCTCATATCAGAGAAACAATTTGCTATGTAGTCATGTGTGTCTAATTTATTTCACTTAAGAGTATGAAGTTTTTTTTTTTTTACACAGTGAAGAACTACTCTGCCATAAAAAGGATAAACTTGAAACATTTACAGGTAAATGGATGTACCCCAGGTCTTATTTAAAAAAAAAATGTATTTATTTATTTTTGTGTCAGTCTTATCCTGATTTAATATTAGTAGTTTCAGGTTATTTGTAAAATCGTTACTATTGTTTAGAAAAAATTTTATCAGTCATATCCACTACTTATATTTTTAAATACATTCAAATTAGCTTTTATTTAAATTAGCTTTTATTTTTTAAATATTAATAGAATCTTTGCTGTAGGTTTGTTAACAAAAGGAATTTATTGAAGAAAATTTATATCTCTATTATAGTAGCACCATCTTTTAGGAAGAACAAGTCTGTCCCTTGCGCCTAAACCTTCCCAAACCAATCTAGAAACATCTCTGAAATCTTACAAGCCTTTTGTACTATGAAGACCCGAGGAAATGAAGGTTTATTACTGCTTGTATGCTGGCCATTTTTGCTGATCTTTCTTGGTCTTTTACTTGGATTTCCTGGAATACTCTAACTTTTCTACACTTCAGGAACTCATTCAACAGTCAGTAATCTTTTCTTCATGTGATTTATAAAAGTAGGAAGCTTTGTTGTTGTTATTAGTTTATTTTATATGCCAGAGTAATTACACTTTTGTCTTTGATTTATTGTCAATGATTATTTCTGGTCTGGTGAAGAAAATTAGAACCAGGCAGTTACACAATAGGGGCTATGGCAAAAGCTGTCCTATTATAATTCACTTTTCATTAGTCTTCATCGGTCTCAAAGAAAATTAATAGAAACAACCATCGATATTTTTTTCTGTGTAAGCCACCTCAAATCTTAATGGCTAAAATTTCTAGCATTTATTTAGCTCACAATTTTATAGTTTAGCTGTTTGATGTGGATTCACCTGGGTAGTTCTGATGTTCTTGCCTTGATTCATTCAGTTGCTGGTCAACCTGAGCTGTTCTGATTCTGCGGGTGGGCTGGGTATTGATTGGGCGACCATAGGCCCAATCAGTGTGACCGTAGGCCACATGCCATTCATCCTGTGGATGAACCTGATCATCATGTGGTGACAGTAGCAGACGTCCCCAGAGCAGCAAGAGAAGAAGCTACTAGGCTTTTGGAGGCCTTGGTTCACAATTTTCACATTGCTAATGCCAGCACATCCTGAAGATCAAGGCAAATCACATGTCCAACCCAGATTCAAAAAGTGAGGAAATAGACCCCAGCCTTTGATAGAAGGAACTGTAAATACAGTGGCTGATTTGCAAACTAATCAGTACCCAAAAACCAGCTGTATTGACCTCAGTACCTAACACAAAGTCAAGTAAACTGAGCATAGATCCTAGGGAGTTCCAGGTCTGTGCAATGTGTTCTCTTGTAATGAGGTTATACTCCATGCATGTGTAATTTTACTCCATGATACTACTTGAGTGAAGCATTGTGTAGATCTGGGTGGTGTCCAAGTTTCTGCATGTATAACAGACTTTAGGGTGCTAGTTATACTGTAGTCTGCAGAGCACATTTTCAGCAGCAAGCCAGGAGAGAAATGCTGCTCAAGATATGTTTGGTACATTGGAAGCCTTGTAGGTAATGCACATTCATTTTTTAATCATTGATATATTTTTTAATTTTAATTTTTTATTAGTACATATTTGCAGGGCATAATGATTACATTCCTTTTAGGGAGTTGGTACATGTTCATAACACATCTTAATTCTTTTTTCATCCTCTTCTGTTCCCCTCTCTTCCCCTCCCCCCATCTCCTGGTCCCCTTCCCTTCTGTAAACAATCTACCTCCTTATGCATATTCTTGATTCTCATCCCTGACCTAGTAAGTCAGAACTCCTGGGAAAGACCACAAAATCTCTGCTTTGACAAGCTTTCCTATGGATTCTAATATACATGTAGGTTCCACAAGCCCTGCATTAGAGGTATTGAGTAGAAACGAAAGAATATAGTAGAGGAGGAAGACAATCTTAAGAAATTTAAGCTTGCTGGGGATTTAGCTCAGTCATTAGAGTGCTTATTGAGCAAGCACGAGGCCCTGAGTTCAATCCCCAGCACCACCAAAAAAAGAAAAAAAAAATTTAAGCTACCAGACCTATATAGTACATTCAAGATTTGTTCCACCAACATGAGTCCAGGCCTTTTAAGGAACACATATAAACTACAAAGAATATTGTCAAACACCAAGAGGATGACATAAATGTAATACCTGCCTGGGAAGAAAGAAAATGACTAATGATGGTTGGCAAAAGCTTTGGAAGAATTACCTATTTTTTTTTATAGTTTGGCAGCGGCCTAGAGCTGACCATTCCTGTGTTGTTGTTGTTGTTGTTGTTGTTTTTTATTAATGCTCTCATAGTGAACATTGAAGGAAAACCTCTCTTGTGTATGACAACATGTCTAATCAATCAAAATGCAGACCTGTTTTACTACTGTCAACTATGATTTGTTCTTTCCATTTTCTTGCCTCAGAATTCTGATAAATTCATTTAAAAGTGGTCCAGAGCGGGTCAAAATATACAACAAAATCATTACAGCTACATTGTGTCCAAAACGCCACCAATTAACACAGTACCTGGCAAATAGATGACATTCTAGAATTCTGTGGTATGCACACACGCAATTTAATCCAGAAGTCAAACTATTTATTGAGGAGTCTGAGCATTCAATTAAACAAAGTTCTCCTAGTGTGATGCATATGGGAAAGACCATCGGGAAACATGAAGATACATTTTAATTACACTCCAGATTTCTTTCTTTTCCTTTGATAATTAATTATGTACAATCCTTCACTGTTTAAAGTAAGACTTGTCCTCAGATTATTTAAAAATCTTTTAAAATTAAACCACTCCACCTATGCTGGCTCTATTTTAGTATCTGTACTTATCCTTGGTGTTTGCAAAAATAATGATCTTTTATTGATCTTATGTAAGTTTTATCCTGTTCACTGACAGTGATTTGATATTCAAATATTGGTAAGCTATTAAAGACACTTCCCATACTTAACACAATAATGGAAAACATTTGATGTAAATTTTTAACTGTTTATGTGAATTTATATTTATCACCTCTCCGCTTAGCTTCTAAATATTGCCTTCTATCACACAAAAATGCCAAACAGTGACAGTGAACTTTTTAGAGTTTTCAGTGATAACAAACAGCCCACTGTGGCACACATGCCACAGTTTGGACACCGCGGGAGATTGTCGAGATATAAGTTTAAAGTATCTCCTAGACATCTGACGTGTTCAGAGGTGGGACTTTCGAAAGGAGATTGGATCATGGGGGCACTGTATTTACCCACAGGTGAAGCCACAGATGAATTCGTAGCTGAATGTGCTGTAAGGGAGTAGGGCCTGATTGGAGGAGGTGGCCACTAGGGACATGTCTCTGGAGGATAGAAATTTGCAGCCGGCTTTTCCCCTTCTCTCTCTGCTTCTGGCAATCATGAGGTAAGCAGCTTTCTTCTGCCATGACTCTCTAGCATGATGTTTCTTCCTTGAGCCAGCCAACCATAGACTGACCCCTCTGAAACCAAGAGTTAAAATAAACCTTTTCTTCTTTAAGAGGTCTTTGCCAGGTACTTGGTGGAAAACTGAATAACACAGAAATATTACTGATTGGACTGAAAACAAAAATGTCTTTTGTTCTGAGTAATTGTTTTGTTTTTAGCCAATGAACATGGTGGATATTATAAGGTAGAGAGCTGGCTAGGTAGAGAGGTAGGAAAAAAATGTGGCCATGTTACCAATTTAAAGTCTCTGACGCTCATATTCCTCATCTTTAAATAAAAGATTTTGTGTAAATGTAAATTTCCTTCCAATAAAACAAAGGAATGGAACGTTGTTCCCAAATTTTATAATTTACCAAACATTAAGGAAACCAAGTACATGAAAATTTTGTTTCTACCTGTCTTTGGCTATTCTTTAGTTTTCAAAGCATCAAGAGTCTATTTTTTCAGTAATTATATTGTAATTGGCATTGTGCAGATGTTGTCTCAATTCCTATTTTCTATGCTGTCCTTGGAAACTAAAGGGTGAGTGTTTGCACAGTCACTGACAGTTATTTTCAGAAGGGCTCAGCCTGGATAGGTGCTTACTCACAATCGTATACTTGTGACTTATTCTCAACTATTTCATGTGCTTCATATATTCTGTTTTGAACTGAGGGACTAGGGGCGTATGCTATGTTGTATCTTAAATTCCTCAAATAGTTTCAGTATTTTGCACACTTCCTATTTGTTTCTTGTAATTCTAAAATCTGTTTTCTAGAGTTAGGAAAGAACACATATGTTTTATCCCCATGAGCAATATATACCATCCACCCTCATAGAGAAGCCCTCTAATCTTAGTGACGAGATTATACTGAGTCTCCTCAAACAGAAAAATTCAAATAGAAGAATTTTACAAATTATCATATTAGTGCTATATGGTTAATATAAGAAAATACTTAGAAAAATAGTGGAGAAAAGAATCTATATTATATAAATTAAAAAATGTAGAACTAATGGTATCTTAATTGTAGAAACTTTATTTCCATAGCATGCATCCATACCAGAAATCACTGGAATATGTGCATATATGTATGTCACTAGAAGGCATATTTTCCGGGAAATTCTCTGGTGTATCTCATGAGCTTTCCTTTTCAGTAAAAAGTCATAACAGAAAGCAGTATGAGAAAATTCACATATAATAGTCAGAGAAAATTAATTGTGATCTTCTTGGAACACATGTTGTTTCCACTATTAAAGTATAGCATCAGTAAGACCAATTCCCATTCTATTTTCAGGTTAAAGGGATGCTAAGTTCTCATTCTGAAATTCTTACCCTTGACTCTTTGTGTTAAATTTTCTGTCATTTTATGCTACCACCGACAACCCTTTTAGGTACATTTGCTAGGAAGAAATTGTAAGAGAAGAGAGAGAAAGAGGAAGATGAGCTGAGGCCAGAACTTTAGCTATAGATTATATTCCATGTTATATATTTCTCTATCTCTTGTAAACAAGAGTAGTGAAAATTAGCAAGTTGTAAATCCTTATACCTCGTCTTTGGTAACATAACTTATGTTTAAGAACTCAACAGGGTAAATTATTCTTGGATTTTTTTTCCTTCAAAATAGACTTCATTGCTAATTACAGATTGTTATTTTAAAAATCATCACTTTAAAATTAAATTTGTTTCACTATTTGTATATATTAGCTTGCTCTATGTATTGGTCTCTCTTGACACCTTTGTGTAAAGAGGGATTCCCACTTCACCATCAAAAAGTTTCGGCTTCTGCTAGGCTGTTTGGTTTTTAATAAAAAGACAAAAATTGAAACCTAAGTTCCATTTTCCATCTGATTATCGGAAAGAGGAGTGCTTATTCTAGCTGTTTATTTTAAAATCTTTTGCAGAGATGCTTTCCAACGCAACGTCAGTGATTAGTTCGTGCTTAATTCATGCTTAGTCTTTTGCTCAGTTCATGCTTTAGAAGCACAGAAATCCATGATTGTGACTCCATACAATGAGAATCCTCAGATATTTTCCTGCGGTTTTAGCTTTGGGTAGGAGGCAGAGAAAGTTGAGCACTCACTAAGATCAAGGCACTCCTGTGCTGAGAAGGTAGATATATTATTTAAAATATTTAGCGTATCTTCAGAGAGACCGCTTGCTTTAGTCTCATGTGTGTCCTCCGTGCCGACGCTGCTCCGTTAGCAGGTGCAGAGCAGGGCTGGCGGGGGAGGACCCCATGGCGGGTTGCAGCCCAGCACGGGGGCTCCTTCTGGCTGCTTCCTTGAAACACTAGCGTACAGTCCTGGAATTACTATTCTCTGATAGCATTTTTAATATTGCTGTGTTTAGCTTTAAATTCTTAACAATTTTAAAACTTTCTCTGGTCGTACTCGTTATCTCTGTAAATTGTGACTTACTTTAGATTAAAATATACACATTTTGAGTATATAGTTATTTCAAAATTACAGATTCGAATTTTTCATCCTCTTAATTTATTAGTATTGTGTCCTATGATCTCCTTTCACTTGGGCTTCTTTTATTTTTAATTGCAATACTCTTGGCTCTGTTTGCTCATCTTTGAAATCATGGCTCACGTGAGAGGAGCAGAGACCTCTTTGAGCCCTGCGGTAGTGATACTACTACTTGAATTCACTTCTCACCTTTTGTAAAACTAGCCAAACTCCATGTGACCACAGTGATTTCAGGTGTGGTTATAGAAGATAATAAGGTGGCAGCTTAAATATGAGGACAAGCTTTCTTAGAACATACTGGGCCCCGTCCTAGAATGATGTTCCTATCAGAAATAGATGATATTGTCTAAAGAATGACTGAAGAGAGTTTAATGAATGCATCCTTTATGTTTGTGGTCAGAATTAAGGGAAACAGAGAAGGATGACGAAGCAGCTCCGACTAGCAGGAGCAGGAAGACATTACCGTCCTTGGGCTGAAAGACTGCAGGAGAGTTTGGTTGTCAAAAGCAAGGGAGCAGATTGCTTGACAAAATCCACAGTCCATGGGAGAGGACAGCCTCTGCTAACATCGCTCTTCCTGCCCTCTGATCTCCTTCTGAAGCTTCGTATCAGCTAAAGCCAGCCAGAAGCCACACACTAGGGAAATCCTCAGAGCAAGGTAGAGAATTACAGAAACTCAATCTGGTGGGCAGTAGATACTTCACAAACAAACTGGCCCCCAGATCCCAGTCTTGATACTTTTTTCTAAATGGAAGCTGTTTCTCCTCTCCAGGGAATCCTCATTGAATGGTATCAGTGCAGTACCATTTCTCCCAGAAGAAGAAATCATTAGCCATGTTAGGTCTCTTCATGTAAGAAAGCATAGTCCCTTCCAGAACCTTGACTGAGAGTTTTACCATTTTGAGTGACAATCTATATATGATATTCATTCTCTTTCTTTCTCTCTTTCCCTCCCTCCCTCCCCCCTCTTTCTCTCTTTTCTTTCTTTTCTTTTCTTTTCTTTTCTTTTCTTTTCTTTTCTTTTCTTTTCTTTTCTTTTCTTTTCTTTTTTTTTTTTTTTTTTTTTTTTTTTTTTTTTTTTTTTTTTTTTTTTTTTTTTTTTTTTTTTTTTTTTTTTTTTTTTTTTTTTTTTTTTTTTTTTTTTTTTTTTTCTTTAATGGTGCTGCTGATTGAACTCAGGACCTTCTGTGTGCCAGTCAAGTGCTACACCATTGAGGCACACCACGGCCGGGGTATGAATATTCAGTTGTCCTATCATTATTAGATTATTTTTCCTTTACCAGATCTATGGGGAAGTGAGTACTGAAATGTACTCCAGTGAATTCCCGAGTTCTAGGTATAGTTTTTCTCGATTTCCTTGTCCTACTTACTCTCATTCTTTTTGAGAGTATTTTATTATGAATAGATCTGTATGTGTATGTAAATATATTTGTTTTTTCCTTCTGTATCTTCATATCACATTAGATGTATTACTTTACATCCTAATATTTAAATATTTTTAACATTACATCATAGCTTGTAAATTATAGGATAGTGAGAAGAAGAATGACAAATGCTTGAAGATTTTGCATTGTCTTAGAAGAAGTCAGTTTGTTTTCAGTTGTATGCATATTAATTCTATCTTGTTAGCTGGAATTGTCATTTTATTATTGTATTTATGTGGATATTAAGTTGAAATGTGCTGAGCTAACAAAGGGTGGACTGTGACTGTTAAATTTTATTTACTTGGCTAGTCTATGGTCCCTAATTGTTAGGTCAGATTCTAATCTTGATACATGAAGGTATTTTATAGATGTCATTAACATGTACATTTATAGCAGATTACCCTTGATATTTTGGTTGAATCTCATCCAATAAGTTCTCTCATCCTTAAGAGAAAAACTATTTTACCAAAGAAGAAGAAATTTTGCTTTATGACAGTAACATAGACATCTTGCTTGAGTCTTAGCCTTCTAGCTCTGCCTGAAGATTTCAGACTCATCACTGCAACATCAACTTCTTTATTTATTTTTTTATTATTTATTTATTTATTTATTTATTTATTTTTTTCCAGTGCTGGGGATCAAACTCAGGACCTTGTGCTTGCAAGGCAAGTGCTCTACCACTGAGCTAAATCCCGGGCCCCAACATCAACTTCTTTGTGGTTATCTTGTCTGCTTTCTGGTCCTACTGACTGCAAATTCAGGACCAAAATATCAATCTCACCTGAATTTTCAGCCAGTCACCTCACTGTGAAGATTATGTACTTGCCAGCTGTCATAACCCTAAAATCTATCTATCTATCTATCTATCTATCTATCTATCTATCTATCTTTATTATCTTTCTCTGGAGAACTCTGGTACATGTGGTAACAACACATCCTTCATGTAGTTGTTGTGCACATGAAATGAACTAGCATATGTGAGTGTGATGCAAATCGCATACTTTAGTTGAAAGCAACAAATAATGTAATTAAATTGGCTTACCCAATAGATATGTATGAATGGCTTCCATGGTAGTTTTTTCAAATATGATATCACCAATACCTACTCCTCATTAAATTCTTTTTTTATAATGTGTTTTTGACACACTTCTACAGAGAAATTTATGTTCCCTGTCCCTAAAAATTGGACAAACCTCCGTAAGGCTCTCAATCTCAACCAAAATAATAAAACAGGTAATTCTGTGTGAATTTTGGTTAGGTCACAAAAGGAACTTTAAACCTTGTCTTTCTCTCTCTGCCTCCCTCTCTGTCCTCTCACTGTGCTTCCCTTTGGAACCCAGCTATCACGGCTGGAGGAAGCCCATCTTGTGTGAAGAGACAGTGTGTCTTAGTTACTTTTCTCTCATTGCTGAGACAAAATACCCGACACCCAAAATCAAGGGAAGAAAGGTTTATTTTAGCTCACAGTTTGTAGAGGTTTCAGTTCACAATCAGCTGGGCACAAGGCAGGGTGGCATGGCAGACAGGCAGAAGGCAGCAAGGCAAGCAAAGGGGAAGCAAAAAAGGGGAATGGACAAGCCTCTTTCTGTCCCATACATTTTATCCAGGTTCTCTCCCTTTAGGGTGTGTAGCACTCCCACCCTTAATCCCAGCACTCTTACTCCTAGTAGATCCCAGCAGAACTATGCCAAACCAATCAATGGGCTAATTTAGTAATCACACACTCTAGATCCAGCTGCCTCTGCAAACACCCCACCCATGACCACATGAGGCTCTAGAGGGACATCTAGACACAAACCATAGTGCCATGTGTGGGTGTTTCAGCCAACAACACCAGCTAGTTAACCGACTGACAGACAACATCTATGTCCAAATTCATGTATGAATGAGCCTCAAATGACTGGCCACAGCTCTGAAGCCTCCAAGTGTTTCTGCCGAGGCTTTGAACTTGTGAAGCAGAGATAAGCCATCCCACAGTTTGCTGTCTGGATTTTTGATCCATAGAAAATCTATGGGATAATAAATGCTGACCATCATTTCAAGTCAATAAAGTTTTAAACAATTTGTTATCAAGCATTACGCAATGGACACAATTTATTTCACTGGTGAAAACCCAAAAGGTAGGATAAATTTAAGCATGACTGATCAAGAATTGTCTATGATTTGCTGTAATTTTTCTAGCCTTAGCTTCCATTGTATATTGACTTTATCCACTCATGGGAGAAAAATGGCAATATTTGTTCCAATGTCTTACATCTTCATTTTAGATGATTCAGAGCAAAGATGTCGCTTTCATTCAAACATCCTCAGAAGGAATCCTGACATACATTATGATTGAGCTTAACTCCATGGCCACCTCTAAAATAATCTTGGGGTTCAGGAACATGCAATGTAATTATCGGTCTATCTGATGTGTTTATCCCATCTTTAGAATAAAAGCCAAAACCTCTATCAAAAGCTCTCAGGGAAAATGGATAGAGTGGAAGCAAAGACTGACTTTTTTTTTTAATAAGAACGTGATGTAGTATTTGATATATGGGTTTCCTTACACGTAATATTAATGCTTATTTCCATCTACGTGAAATTATTCTTGTGGTTAAATATTTTCTCATGTATTACATTGGTAATCACCAGCCACCTAATCTTTTCATTATAATTTCACTCGAGAAGTTGAAAAGATGTCACTGTGCTCCAATCTTTGCTCCTTTAATTTCAAGGCTATTTTGAAAAAGCTTATAAATTTTCCTATCTATATCCGAATTAGCTACAGCATTCATAGGCTATATTTAAAATTGAGGCATTCTATACATTCTTTTTGGAAATTTTCTTCAGAATACTTGGCAATGTTCGGTGACAGCATATGTTTAATGTTAAAAGCAGAGTTATTTTAGCAGAGATCTGGAATAGCTCTTTAAATCTACCAAAAGCACACCCTACAGAAACCCTAGAATAGCATTTAATAAGTGCACAAGAAGAGAAGTTGCGGGGAATAACATGAGTAATAAAGGATATGAAAAGTCAGTGTTAGTAGTTGTAACATTTCACAATTGTATCCTTTTAAGAATTTCACTTTTGTGGTAAAATTAATATATTTGTGAAGTGCAATGTAGTGTATTGCTCTTTTGGAAATTAAAAATGAGAATAACATATTAAAGGTTCTGAGAAGTTCTATAGTAAAGGAATGGTTTCATTCTGCTAATCTAGCTTTCCTAAAAAAATTAGAAATCAAAGATGGATGACTGCTTTTTAAAGAGATACATTCATCATTAAAGGTGGAAATAATATTGTGATGTGTATAAGGAGGTCAGGTGATAAAATATCATTCCATAATATTAAAATGAGCCACAAAAGAAAGCAATTAACAATTTGAAAATTTATAGCAATGAAAGAGATTAAAAAAAAAAAGTAGGCCTTGTGAATGTCATCTGAAATAGCAATTTCTAGTTCAGCAATGGAGGAATAAACCCTCTCTACCCTATGTCCCCCACTGATAACAATTAAAATTCTTGGACAGTGTGTATAAGGCAACTATCTGAGGACTCTGAGAAGTAAATAATCACACACAGATATAGGAGGAGAATCAAACTTTAAAAAATAATACTTTGGTAAGTTTCCATGTTTGGTCTTGTCTTTTTTTTTTTTTTTTCTATTGGTCCTTGCTTAGATTCTAGACAGTCTAAATCATCCAATCTTGCCACATACATTCACAGAAAAAGACCCTCCCACCCCAAAAAATCCTCTGTTATGGCAGAGGATAAGAAAATGGACTTCTATGGAATAGAAATGTGTCTGTGAGGAAAAAAAATAATCTCCATTTCTTCCTCCTCCAAGTCTATGGACTGGCCTGCAGCAGGTCCACTCCAGGAAGCTGCAGACCCATCGTCAGTGGTGGTGGCTGAAGCAGATTCACAGGAACCAGATATCCAGACAAAAGCCTTCTTCACCCAGACAACTTGGAAGAGACGAGTATATATGATTTATAAGACATGGGGGGCATCCTATTTATTTTTGTTTTCTTTTTCACTTTATTTTACCCAGAGGATGATCCAGTCATGGGAATTATGGACAATATAAGGAGATTAAAATTCTGGTTACCCAAATAAAGTATCTTGAAAGGAACCCCTAGAAATCAGAAAATGTAAAAGAAACCACAGAGAGAAACAACTACTCCCCCTTTGAAAAACAACTCCTGGCCTGCTACTGGGGCTTAGTAGAAGCTGAACGGTCGACCATGGGACACCAGGTCACCATGCGACCTGAGTTGCCTATCATGAGGTGGGTATTATCTGACCCACCAAATCATAAGGTTGGGTGTGCACAGCAACATTTGATCATCAAATGGAAATGGGACATTCATGATCGAGCCAGACCAGGTCCAGAGGGTACAAGTAAATTACACGAAGAAGTTGCCCAGATACCCATGGCTCCTACTTTTCCTGTATTGCCTTCTGTTTCCCAGCATGCACCCTTGGCTTCATGGGGTGTGCTGTATGACCAGCTGTCAGAAGAAGGGAAGGCCAGGGCCTGGTTTACAGATGGTTCTGCACATTACACAGGCACCACTCGCAAGTGGACAGCTGCAGCATTACAGCCCCTTTCCAGGACATCCCTGAAGGACAGCAGTGAAGGGAAATCATCTCAGTGGGCAGAATTTCGGGCAGTGCACCTGGTAGTACATTTTGCCTGGAAGGAGAAATGGCCAGATGTGCGACTGTATACTAATTCATGGGCTGTAGCCAATGGTCTGGCTGGATGGTCAGGAACTTGGAAGGAACATGATTGGAAAATTGGTGACAAAGATATCTGGAGAAGAGGTATGTGGATAGATCTCTCCATCTGGGCAAGGGATATAAGAATATTTGTATCCCATGTAAATGCTCACCAAAAAGTGACCTCAGCAGAAGAGGACTTTAACAATCAAGTGGATAAGATGACCCGTTCAGTAGGTAGTGGTCAACCTCTTTCTTCAGCCATCCCTGTCATTGCCCAATGGGCTCATGAACAGAGTGGCCATGGTGGCAGGCATGGAGGTTATGCAGGGCTGGGGCAAGGTTCTTCAAAAGGCCGTATACGTCTTGAATCAACATCCACTACATGGCACTGTGTCTCCCATAACCAGGATTCACGGGTCCAGAAATCAAGGGCTCACCATCACCCCCAGTGACCCACTAGCAAAATTTTTGCTTTCTAGTCCCGAGACTGTACATTCTGCTGGCTTAAAAGTCTTAGTTCCAAAAAGGGGAAGGCTTGTACCAGGGTGCACAACAATGACACCACTGAACTGGAAGATAAGATTTCCCCCTGGTCATTTTGGTCTCCTCATGCCTCTGAGGAAACAAGCTGAAAAGGGAGTCACGGTGTTGTCAGGGGTGATTGACCCAGACTATCAAGGGGAAATTGGACTTCTACTCCACGATGCAGGACAGGAAGAATATACTTGGAGTGCAGGAGATCCCTTAGGGCGCCTCCTCCTATTACCATGCCCTGTCATTAAAGTCGATGGAAAACTACGACAACCTAACCCGGGCAGAGTGACAAGTGTTCCAGAACCTTCAGGAATGACCGTATGGGTCACTGCACCAGGGAAAGAACCAAGACCTGCCGAGGTGCTCACTGAGGCCCAAAGGAATACAGAATGGGTAGTAGAAGAAGGTAGCTCTAAATGCCAGCTACGACCCCGTGATCAGTTACAGAAACGAGGACTGTAATTGTGCTAGTCTCTCCCACATGATTCCAGTGTAATATAATGACAGAGGTTCGGCAGTCTTACTGCACCAGCTTATGGGCTCTAACCTGTGAGCATCCTGTATTGAATCAGCTCTCTTGCGAACCATTGACTCTAAAAGGTAACTAACAACACTGGGAAAGGAAAGGAACACTGTGTACCCCCGTTTGTACACAGAGTAGTTAATAACATGTTAGGCACAAAATGAGCTTGTTTTGTATCTGGAGACTGGTTTAAAGAAATGTGCCTGGTTGTCATCTCTGCTGTGAGCAGTATATCCTGGTTTCAGTAAAGATTTCTTCAGCCATCCTCTGCAGACACAGACATACATGGGACAGTGCCGTGAGCTCCCGGCACTCGATTGGATCTTTTGGGTCTCCAGTGCCCAGGCAGACATTCGGCACTCTCTGCATTTGGCTTATGGGTGAATATTGTAGCCTATAAATGTCCTGTATTAAATCTGCTATCTTACAAACCATTGGCTCTAGAAAAGCTAACTAAGACACCAGACAAAACCCTTCTTCACCAAGAATTTGGAAGAGAGGAGCGTATATGATTTATAAGACATGGAGGCATCCTATTCATTTTTATTTTCTTTTTCACTTTATTTTACCCAGAGGACGATCCAGTCATGGAAAATATGGACAATATAAGGAGATTAAAATTCTGGTTACCTAAATAAAGTGTCTCGAAAGGAACCCCTAGAAATCAGAAAATGTAAAAGAAACCACAGAGAGAAGGAATAGGACAGGTTAAGCCTACATATGAAACGCTAAGCTAGTCTCTCAGCTGTACTGTGGAGCTGAAACAAAGCACCATAACAAAACTTTGAAAATGAAACTGCAAGGGACACTGATGCTCAAGTCTTGACTTGTACCTAAACGGTGCTTGGGTAAGGTTGGCGTGCTCGGTCGTTTACGGAGGCTTTGAAAGCGAAACTGATATTAAAACCACAACCCATAGAATGTCGGTTGGGAGTTGTGGTCTGAACATACCTGGTTTTGACTGCATGCTGAACCAAACGAATAAGCAGATCATATTCCACAGGGTTTTTGGCAGCACCCACAGTCTCACAATATGTAAAATGTTCAGAGTGCAGTCCAAGGTCATTTGATGTGTAAAGAACATGCATGATCATAATTGTCTCAAAGGAAAGGATGGTTAACAAATGTCAAACTTGAGATGGCCCCAGTGTTGGAATTAGAAAAAACATTCAAAGCAACTACTAAAAATTTACTCAGTGTAATAAAGACAAAAGCTTCTTTGAATGAATGGAAGTGTAGACATTCTCAGGAAAGAGACAAGACATATAAAATAATCATATGGAAATTTTAGGTGGAAAAGTATGTAATAACAAAAAATTCACTGGTGGTACTCAGTGTAGAAGAGGGATGAGTTACGAATTTGAGTATAGGTTAATATAAACAATTTGATTTGTACAGGGAAAAAATAGTAAGGGAATGAATTGAATCTTGGCCACTTGTAGATCAATATCAAAAATTCTAACATCATTTAAGATTGAGGAGAAGGGAGAGAGAATGATGTAAAAAAAAAGATATCAAAGAACTACTGATATAAGACTTGTCAAACTTATGAAGTTCATAAATTTATAGAGTTAAGAATCTTGGTGAAGCCCAAAGAAAAATAAAAGGTCAAAGAAAGCAACATCAATATTCATGAAAATTAAAGTAGTGAAAACAAAATATAAAGCAAAAATTAGCAGTCATGAGGACCAGAAGATGGAACAATATTTTTTAATATGAGCAATGAAAATAACTGTCAATAACCAGTAAGCTTTAATAACCAGTAAAAATATTCTTCAAGAATTAAAGTAAAATAAAGGCATTCTATTTTTTTTTTTTTTTTGGCATTCTAAAAGGAAGGAAAACTAAGGAAATTCATTGGCAGCAGAACTGCTCTAAAAAAAATGCTAAGGGATATCATTTGGCTGAAGGAACATAATAACAAAGGAAAATGTGGAGATTTAAGAATGAAGGAAGAGCAGTGGAAATAATAAATGTATGAATATATAATAGGTTACATTTATCCTCCTAAATTTCTTGAACTATTTATAATTCTTGAAAGCAAAAATATGTTATATGCACATATCTGATGATATATATTAGTTTTCTACTATTGCTGTAAAAATTACAATTCAAACTACAGATTTATTATCTCACATTTCTGTATCTCAGAAGACAGGTATGTGTCTCTCTGTCCTAAAACCATGTTTTCTATGTTCTTTCTTGAAGGCTGCAAAGGAAAATTCCTTTCTTTTCTCACTCAGAATGTTGAGAGAATTCAGTTTTGAGAGTAACAGAAGTCCCTATCTCCTTTCTTGATGTCAGCTGAGAACTAGTCCCGAATTCTAGAGGATGCCCACATTCTTTGGATCACGGCTCCATTTGTTCACCCTTAGAGCCAAAACAGCGAGTCACATTCCTCTTACATAATTTCTATTTTTTTTTTCCATCACATCTCTCTAAATGGCAGCCAGGCAAGAGTCTCCACTTTTAAGGATTCATGTGATTAGAATGAGTCTATGGAGGCAATCCAGAATAAGGTTAAGGTTCTTGTCTTAGTCTGTTTGGCTACTATCACCAAATACCCTCCAATGAGTAATTTATAAATCATACAAATAGAAGCTCAAAGTCCAGGCGCTAACAGATTTGGCATCTAGTTAGGTTGTACACTTCAATTCAAGATGGTACTGGACTGCTGCATCCTCCAGAAGGGACAAATACTGTGTTCTCACATGGTTGAAGAAGTGGCTGTCCCAAGCAGCTCTCCAAAACCTCTGTATAGTGGCATTAATGAGAGCAGTGTCTCCATGTACAGTCGCCTCCCCAAGACCCCACCACTACCATTGCCTTTAGGTTTAAGTCCTAACCTCTGAATTTTTGAGGACATATTCATTCAAACCATAGTTCCTTAACCTTAAGCACACCCGCAGAGTCCCCTGGCCATGTGAGCCCACATATTGACAGCTTCCAAGAAGTAAGGTGGATATCTGGGTGTGTGTGTGTGTGCGTGCGTGTGTGTGTGTGTGTGTGTGTGTACTACTCTGCCAACTACATCGTGTGAAACTACATATAAAGTGAAGGGGATTAAAGGCATCTGTATGGCTATAAGATTTTTCCTTTGACTTGGAATTGTGGAATATTATTTCTAAGTAGACTGATAAATTAGATTTGCATATTGTAATTCCTAGAAGTGACTAAATTGTATATAATAATGTAACTGGTTATGTGTAGTTCAAAAAACTGATACATAAATTAAAATGGAGTATGTATCAAGTATCTATTGCTTCATAACAAATTACCCTAAATTTAGCAGCTTGAAACAACGTGGCTTTATTTCCTCACCATCCAGATCTCTTCCATGTCTGCAGTCTCAAGTGGAGGCTCAGCCGGGGAAGATCACACATGTGGGGCAGAATTCAGTTCTGGCCATTAGTTCGAAGACTGCTGTAATTATTCACTGGCTGTTATGCAGAGCTTTCCCTTAGTTTCTGACACACGGGCATCTATATCTTGGCAGCTTGTTTCTTTAAATTCATGCAGGTCAGCTTTTTATAACTGTATCATCAGATCGGCATCCTATAATTTTAGCAGTATTCTACTTGTTGGATGCAAGTCACTAGGTCTAAGTTGCACACAGGAACAGTGGCTTACCCAGAGGTATTGTATCGCTTTCATTTTCATTCAGTAATAATCAGAATTCTGACAGTTTGTCTTGTCTAATCTCAGAAGGCCAAAATCAAGTATAGTCTGTGTTGCTCTCATATGTAAGCTACATGAATCTGCTTTCAAGCTCATTTATGTTGTAGGTCTAATGTATGTCCGTGCAGTTTTTGATCCAAGGTCCCGATTTTGTCTGTGGTTGTCAGTCAGGGCCTTCTCTCAGGTCATTAATACCAACTCAGATTCTTTATCATGTACCATCAAAAATAAATAAAAAATAAATAAAGAGATATACAACATATTGGACTGGAAGACTCAATATTCTTCAGGTCTAATCTTGCCCAGTTTATCTATAAATTGAAAACAGTCCAATTAAAATGTCAGGAGGCATTTTTGTAGATTTTTAAAAGCTGATATAACATTTAGATTGACAGGCAAAAGAAGTAGAAGGTCCAAAATTATTTTGAAAAGTAACACAGTTTGGAATGCAAATTACTTGATCTTAAGAATTACTATAAATTTACAGCACTCAATAGAATGCGTTATAGACACATAGATCAATGGGACAGAGTACACATAAATAGAAGCGTATGAAGGCGGTTGACTACTTTCTGAAAAAGGTGCAAAGGCAATTCACAAAAGAAAGCACAGTATTTAAAAATGTTACCAGTGTGATTAGAAATCCAAATATAAAAATATAAATTGTAATACCTATGTCATAATACACAAAATCAAGTTAAAATGAATATGTCTAAATGTATAATATAAAACTACAACACTTTTCAAATAAAACACAGGAAAATTTTTTGACAATGGGTTGGCCAAAGTATCTTTAGATATACTACAGCTAAGATTCTTAGAAGTGAAAAATGGATAAATTGGGTTTATAAAAACTAAAACTTTTTCTTTGCACAAAGCACTGTGAAATTAAGGTTCAGAAGACTGGAGAACATATTTGTAAATTACGTATCTAATAAAGAATTTATATCTAAAATTATAAAGACCACTTAAAAACTCAATAGATAAGGGAAAAGGATACTTAGTAGGCAAAAGATTTGAAGGGCTGTGTCACCAAAGAACAAATAAGTTCACGAAAGACAGTCAAGAACATTATCATTTGGGACATGCAAATTAAAACTACAATAAGATATCATTATATAGCTCTGAGAATTGCTACAATATTCTTAGTTAGCTTTTCTAGTGACAATGGTGTGTAAGAGAGCAGATTTAATACAGGACATTTATAAGTTACACTATTCACCCACAGACCAAATACAGGAAGAATGCCGAATGTCTATCTAGGGACTGGAGACCCAAAAGATCCAAATCAAAGGCTGGGAGCCCACAGCACTGTCCCATGTACGTCCATGCCTGCAGGTGATGGCTGAAGAAATCTTTACTGGAACCAGGATACGTTGCTTGCAGCGGAGATGAAGACCAGAGCTCCCTGGAAGCAACAGCAGCCATCCTTGACCACAGCAAGGCCCCAAACTCCTTCCTCAGTGAGAAGAGCCAAGTTCCTTTCAGGAGAGCCAGCCACAGCAGAGCTTCTCCTGGGAAACAGCCGGCCAACAAGCTTTTGCTCTCGTTCTGCTTTATGTTGCATCAGCAACAACCCTCAGGTGGATCCTCTACATCCAGAATCACACCAACTCAGTCCAGCTGGGTGTTCTGGCTCAAGTTGACCGCAAGAAGTTCACCACAAATATAAAACCTGAGAATATTAAGTGCTGAGGTGGTTGTAGAGCAACTTGGCTATACCTACAACACCTGTGGGATTGAAAAATTACACAGACACTTCAGAAAACAGTTTGGCAGCTTCTTGAACAGTTAAACTTTTACCTGCCATATGATCTAAAAACTCATTTCTGGGTATTTACCTGGAGAAATGATAGTTTTACTACAAAAACTAATACATGAATATTTGCTGCAGTAATATAATGTCCACTGCAAATTGAAATGGCCTGCCGGGGGTGAATGGATGTAACAAACTGTTTTACATTTATGCAGTGGAATACTGCATGGTAATAAAAAGGAATACACTACTGAATTTCAAATATGTTATTCTAAGTGAAAGACGTCAGACACCAAATCTTACATGCTACTCTTATTCTGCTTTTATGAAACCAGGAAAAGAAACAGGGCATAGAGAAGTGTAACAGATCAATTTTGAATACAAATTAGGCAAAAGGCTTGGTTACAAAGTGACACTGTAAGAACATTTTGAGGGGCAGGGAAGGTGATTTGTATCATGATTATTGTTATAAAACATGCATCTTTCAAAACTAAAAAAGGTGTATACCAAAAGTGAATTTTGCTGTACAAAAATTAGAAAATAAATTTAAACAAAATAGTTTAAAAATAGTATTACATATGATTAAGTTAAAAACAAAATTCAAATGAACTGTATATCTATCTACAAATATGGATATGCAAAAGAAAATGGTAAGGTTTAAATTCCATGGGATGGGAGATTTAAAGGGCCTTTTGAAAATATCTTCAAAACTTTATTTCCTCTTTCGGAACTGACGATTTTGGACACATACGTACACAAACATACAAGAAGTTCCAACCTTCAGGATGTTCTCTGATTCCCGAAGCCTTTTTAGACAACTTAGTGTCCAAGGACCACAAATCAGAACACCCACCCAGAAAATACATCCATCACAATTCTATTTATGCTCATGGCCCTGTAATATTCATATCCTGTAGTAATCTATAACTCTTTTGTTTCCAGCAAGATTTTCTTACTAGCTTATTGGGATGTTTTGTTTTGTTTTTAAATTCGCAAATTATTAAACACTTAAAGAATCTAAGAACCAGGGGTGAATAGTTGCTGGATCTTTTTCTTCTGAAATCCAGGGCAACAGAATGAAAGGCAAAGCACACGCATGGAGAGTTTTTTTTAAAAGGATTTTTATACTTGAGATAAAGTGAGGAAATAAGAAGGCAAATGGTGAAGATTTCACAAAACTGATTAGAATGAGTCCTATTTACACTTCTATGGGTTAGGACAAAAATGCTTTGAATAGGCACAATGCATATACACATGTAGCTTCAGACATATTCAAGTGGAGGCAAGTCTATTTTTACGTATTATGTGAGGGATTTGTTATTTTTAGTATTGTTGACATTATTTTCATATAAAAGAGATGTATTCGAGAGGATTTGTATGTTAGATTTCACTGGAGACATCTTCACATTCTGAGAATCAAAGGAAAATGTAGTTTTGTTTTTAGTTGTAGCTAAAGGACTTCTTTGAGAAACATTCAGAGTTTACAATCAAAGGTAATTAAACAGCCCCACAAACACATTCACTACTTGCATCTGGAGTCTTTGTATTTTATTTAGTCCCTTAGAACCGTCGTTTTAGTTTTGTATAATTCTTTTGACTCTCAAAATTCTAAGACTAAAATGATATATATTCTGCTACACACAAGCACATGCATATACTCATTGTTTATGTGCATGCATTAATGTCTTTATAGAGATTTAGTAACAACAGAAACATATTAGGCTTACATTGACTTGCAGCTTGATATGTTGTGATCTTTCAACATTTTTGAAAAGTCACAGTCCTGAGGGGGTGAATATGTTCCATAATACTGAGTAGCTGTTGTACATTCAGTTGACAAAAAAAGCAAAAGAAAATTACTTCCTTCCTGTTTCCTGTAAAAAAAGGTAAAATGAATGGAGGTAGGTAATCAGGTCATATTTCTGTGACATGCCATGTGCAAGACAACATAACCTACGAGATCACATTTGGTGACCAGAAATAAAGTTAAAGTAAAATGTCTTGTTACGTATCTATCATAGCAAAAAATGAAGCACCATTGCAATATTGCAACTTAATGATGCCCTTGGTTCTTCTCAATATTATTTTCCCTTTTAAAATATTACATAAGAAATTATATAAATAAGTGTATTCTTTATACACATACTATATTTTATTAGGGATAAAATTTTTGCATATTTTAGTTAGTATATTTTTTTAAAATGTAGATGATACGTGGGAATTTTCCTTTTGAAAAATTTGGTTTCTTTATTTTCTGCCTCTAGCATATGTTTTTGAATGTCTGTCTTCTATGGTCTAATAAACCAAAAATTTAATGACATAAAATGATTTAAAGTTTTAATAATTTAGAAAGGATGATAATTTGTTTTTCTTTTAAAAGGCTTCTTCCACTCCATCCCAAATATGACACTTTTAATTTCTTAAAGTTACTAAATTTCAAGATCTTTAAAGAAAGATTTTTTCTCTGTCAAGCATTCAGAGATTATTAGCTGTAATATTTTTCCTGTGCCTGTTGTGGAATAGAGATTTTATCCATTGTAGTAATATTTCAAGAGTATAACATTGGAAGGCATTCTATGGTCACAATCAAGGTGGGCAAAAGAACGAATTAAAGTCATTTTGCCTTACAATGTTAAGTGATGCTGTGTCATTGTGTACTACTAGGGAGTGGTAGGGTTAAATCTAAACAGAGTTGTAAGATATGATACATTATTGGAACAAAGGAGAAAGAAAGAATGGTCATAATCTAAGGTAAAAATATAACTGGTTTAATTGATTCATTTACTGAATAAAACTTGTGGATACGGCTAGGTCAGTGATTCTTTTTTTTTTTTTTTCTTTCTTTTCTTTCTTTTTTTTTTTTTTTTTTTTTTTTTTTTTTTTTTTTTTTTTTTTTTTTGGTCAGTGATTCTTTATCCTTACTACTCATGAAAATTACCTGGCGCCTTTAAGAATTTACAGGCACCTGGGTCCTAGGCTATAGCCATCATGGCAAAATCTCCAGTGCAGGGCATGTCCTGTGCAGGGACCCATGTGAGGCTTTCTAGATGATTCCAACACACAGCTGGGGTTGAGAACAACTAGCTGATTTAGGCCTTTGGGATGTGCTGGATTAATTACAGTATTTTAGTAACAAAATAATCATAAGTATCTCCCCCATATAAACTTCTTTATATAAGTTTTTGTTTTTTTTTAAAGCTATGCTTTTCTGAGTAACAAACCACAAAGCAAACTGGAAGGTGAAACTGTTTATATGTGTTCGGAGAAGGGAATATCTTTACTTTTAGTCACATGCACTTATTTCGCCAATCTTTTCCTTGGTCAGATCTTGCATAATTACAGTTAACACGGGAAGCACTGTAAGACTTGTTTCCATGCAGGTAGAATAGTATTCTTATTAATACTGAAATTTCCTTATAAGCATAATAAACCGAGCAAGGTTATAAATATTAAGCTTCTTAAACTTTTAAAAAGTTTTTTTGATTTTGATCTTTTTGCTCTTTTTTTTTTTTTTTTTGGCTTGTCAATTAACTATTTGTCACGTGTGGTTAGAATGGAGAAATCCCAAACTCTAGTGCCATATTTGGTGTCAGATATTGAAAAAGGTTTTTTTTTTTTTTTTTTTTTTTTTTTTTTTTTTTTTTTTTTTTCCCTTCTTTCAAGCTGAGAAGGTTTACTATGTGTTTGAAGCTATCATTGGGTCAGGAAGATGTTATGATCAAAAGGAATTTTATCAAGTTGACTTATGCTCACTGATTTCGGCAGCAACAGTTCCGAGAATATGGCAGCTCTCTGTAATTTCTTCCCCAGGAAGCTCATTCATTCAGCTGCCTGAGTTGGCAGCATTTGACTACTTCTTCCAAAATGAAAAATGAAAAATGTTTTTGAGTCTGTCAATAAAGAATGAGCTATATTTTGGTTCGAAATTCAAGCCGATGGATAGCTCTGGTTATTAATTACTTAAGAATTGAAAAAAATACTTTAATTTTGTCATTTTTGACAAGGCGTGTTCATGAATTTTCTTTACTCATGTTAACTTGCTGCTTTCAGAGAAATATATTTTGTTCATTTCCGTTGTTTTGTTAGCACAGACATTTCATTTACATTTTAACTTATTCTAATTTTGATGGTTTAGAGCTTCGTTACGTAAAAATGAAACAAACACGATCGGCTTTATTTTTCTTAGGGCTTGGAGTAAAGGCAGGAAGTTCTGATGATTCATTTTTTTACATTGAAAGCACATTGTCTTAGCTGTCCGTCACTGCTCATGTGTGTCTCATTTCCACAGACAGGTAGTAAGGATTTTGTATTCTATTATTTCTTGGTCGTGCCTAAGGGTGCTGAATCTCATGACAGAATACAAAAAAATTTCATAAACACAGACTGTGCTCTAATCTCTAATGATCTATCTTACAAATATGTGCCAAATAGGGGCTGGGGATTTAGCTCAGAGGTTAGAGTGCTTGCCTGGCAAGCACAAGGCCCCAGGTTTGATCCCCAGGACCAAAACAAACAAACAAACGAAAATAAATATGTGCCAAATCTTAGAAAAGAAAATACTCTGCAATGGATTTTTATGTATAATTCGCTTCTCTTCAATTCAGTATCCAGCAAAGTCATATTCATTTTATGTAAAGGGAAATTACACTCAAGTATTAATCAAGATTTGGTTTGTAATAGGAACTCAAATCAAAGTAGATAAGCACAGAAATATCTTCCTGATACTCTTGATCAAACATTTGTGAGGAGACTGTGGTTGAACACATGTAATGATCCTTGAACAAACTGGTAAAAGAAGACGAAATGTTCTGATTGGCCAAATACATTCACAACACTATCATGAAGGGTGTGTGGATCCTAATATCAGTCCCTTATTCAGCAGATGTAGCAGTATTTCTTTAATAGTGTGGTTACTAGAATAGTAACTGGGTTGGCCTTGTTACATTTTCTTCTGAAAAGCAAAGTGTTTCTCCTAATAGCTTGCCTATAGTGATTCGTCTTTTTCTAGCTACAGGAAACTTGTTAATGGACTTAATTTTGTTTTAGCTTTTAATTGTTACCTTAGTAATAGGTATGTAGCATTATAACTCTGTCCCTTGAATCTGACTGTTCTGTATCTAGTTGCTTTAGGGAGACTTCATTCACTTTCAAGCATCAAAAATTTTCTCCTAGCACCAGATTTGTGTATATATGTGAACACTGTAAAGAGAGAGGGTTAAAAGTCCTCTTGGCAGTAATGAGTCTACAAAGAGGAAAACAGTTTTTACATTTGCATAGCACATTGACTCTTGTGTCAAACCATTAAACATCCTCTAGGCAACAGTATCTTGGACTACTACTATTTAATTTAATATTCCAAATATGCATGTACTGCTAACGATATATCTTATTAATCTTTCTGCCCTTTCATTGCCTCCCTCCTCCAGGAGGGAGACTTTCTTCTGAGACATTCTTTATTAATTATAGAGTAAGAGAAAGGTCAGGGAAGAGAACACAAGCATTAGAATAAAGATTTGGATTTCCAGATGGTCCTTCAATAGACTTCACTGGATTCCATGAATGCCTTGCAATAATACACAAAAGTTAATAATCACTTACATTATGAATCAATTCACAGATTCTTAATTAGGCCTCTGAACCCATAAAAGATAAGATGCTCCTTATGAATAAGTTTTTATTCCTAAAATGGAATGCTTTGAATTCATCTCATATTGGTTAACTGGAAGGTGTCTTGAACCACGAAAATCAATTTCTTGAGGTTTTTCTTTGATTTAATACTTTACATATTGATCGTAATTATGTTTTTTCGTTTCTAATCAGGCATGTATTTCTCAGTATATAATTTAAAATGACAGTTTCTCTACGTGTTAATGAAAGGAATTTAATTACTTTGAAGATGTACCTAAGGTCATTGTTCATATTTTTTACTTCATGAATTTGAGTATAAGTTGTTTTGTAACTTTCAGTTATTTTGACTAAGAACTTTCACTATTACGTGACTCTTTCTTGATCAGAACCAAAATCTTATCTACCTTTTTTTTTTAATAAGGCTATCCTTTTCACTAACATTGGAATCACTACATGGTTTTCAATTCCCATAGGAGTATTTTCTTCCTCTTAAAAATATTACTTACATGGCACTCAGTTAAGTGCTTTACCACTCTCATTTATTATACATAATGCTCCCAGTTGTGAAGAGGGTATAAGATGCTTGGTTTTCACGTTGGGGAGGTGATTTTCTAGTAAAATGAAACCAGAGGTTCCAAATAAATGAACTTATTAGATAAATGGGCAGTACAGCATAGATTTTTGCATGGACCATGATGACTCCAAATTCTTGATGCTTTCTATCTTTAGAAGCATTATCCTTAGATTACGATTTAGGAGAAATTCAACTTCATTCATTAATAACAAACAATTAGTCCCTATCTAATAAAAAAGAAAACTAACGTCTTTTGTCTACTTTAAAGATAATGATTCTATGACATTTACTGGAGTAGCGATTGAGGCGGCCTCCATAAACATAATTTCCAATTTGGGGCTAAAGTTAATAACCATTTCAAATAATTGCATGATAACCATTTCCAACTATTGGTACTATTAGTTGAATAAAATAATGTGGTATTATATGTAAAATTATATAACCTAAAAACTAAAGTTTAAACGTAATTTTCCTGCGCTCTTAACTAAATGTCATTTTTTATTTAAAACATTGGATTCACAAAAATTCAATATTTTTAAATTGTTGATCACACACACACACACACACACACACATGTCCGCGCTATGAGAAAAGAAGTTTTATGGGTCTAATATTGTTTTTTAATAACTTACTTTTTCTATGTCTCCTCATTGCATCCTCAGGAATGAGCAAATTGAGATGTTATTTACTCTAAATGTAAGTTATTATTAAATAACTGTGTTACTTAATCTAACTGTAAGTACTGGATTTTTCTATGAATGGATTAAATGTTTTAATTTAGTGCTAAACTGCTGGCTCTATTATGGACATCCTGTTCACTCTTCATGTTTCAAACATCATAATTTTGGTTGGCATAAAAACCTAAGAGATGATAGTGGGTTTTGAATTGAGAGAACTCCGTATGAGTATAGATTTTCATTTTCTAAACAGTAAAGAGTAAGTTATTGACTGAATTCATTAAAATGTAGATGAAAGGTGTAATTTTAATTTTTATATAAAATTTAGGGTGATATGTGAGTTACAGTGGCTTAAAGGCAACAAGACAACCTTTAAATAACACAATCTAGAATGTTGGGCAAGCCCTACACCCTTTTTCTCTTAGTGAACGGCGTCACCTCAGAACTCAGGCTGTTATGCTTGCTCTATCTCTCTCTCTCTATCCATATTCGTGTGTGTGTGTGCGCGCCATATTTATAAATCTGGTGTCCTAAAAATATTATCACAGTTTATATTCAATCCAAATAAAATAAGTGAAAGGGCTTCAAATCTGTTCCAATGAACAAGAAAAAAGTTCTAAAAGTCTATGTATCTGTCAGGTTATATATTATAAAGAGTGAAACGAACTTTGAATTTCAATGCATTTTAAAATTTTCCTTTAATTGTAATACAGTCAACTTGCCATTCTCAGGGTAGACTCATTGATTTTTTTCTCTTTTGTTCTTTAGGGCTCCATAAAGCACGTATTTGATTTTTAAAAATCTAATTTGGATAAATTTTTGTTTTTTTTTTTTCTGGCCTGAAAAAACTAAAGTCTGTTTGGGGATAGGGTAAGAACCCATCGATGCTCATGCCATTCTGTCTGCAGAATACACGAAACTTTCAGAAAGAGCTACCTAGTCTGACAAGGACATGCTCTGATCATCCGGATCGCACATATACATGACAAAGTAAATGGATTGATTTTAGTTTATAAAAATTGCAACATATCCAAAGCCTCATCATCAGATGAGAGTGTATCTGGGAAGATCTTTCCTTTATCCTCAAGTGATAAATGTGATTACACAAGAATGTTAATGTCTAGCACTGCTTCTTTTCAGGTGGTGATAATTGGGGAAGGAAAAAAGAAATGTAAGTCTCTTCAGTAATAGGAACCACGTTTCATGGCAAAGTAATTGCATATAATTATCCCCTTCTTTTCAGTTTCCAAATTTGATTTTATGTAAATTATGTGATTGTCAAATAAAGATTCTCACGATAATAATAAAAGAATATTTTCTAATAATGATTCTAGATTAGCATACCTGGGAGATATATATACATTCCTCTTTGTGGTTGACAGCTGTGACTTGGACAGCTTTTATTTTAACATTTCTGTATCTTAATTGACACTCCTAAGTCAAAAATATAATCATACTTTCCAAATGGATATTTAATAAGAAGCAATTTAGTATTGGCTTGAAGTGTTACTTTGTAGTACTAACTTTCAGTATAAAGCTGGCTTTCAGAAATCTGTGTGTGTGTGGGGGGGTGGGTGTTGAAACTTCACTTCTCGGCTTCACAGAACCAGCCAGCTCTCAAACATTCTTTCTGATCTGCCTGATTGCAAGTTTGACAGTTATACCAGATCTCCGAGTATTGGTTCAGAAAATGTAGCTACCTACATACGTAGCTAAAGATGCTGAAAGAGTGTGGGATCCTAGGACATAGCTTGGTTTCTCCTATAGCCACAGTCAGTGTCACTTTTCTTACTGGGTCAGTCCAGGCCCAGTTGGGCGAAGATTTACAAGATGTTACTGTTCACAATGACATGTAAAAATATTTGCTTATTTATGTAGAAATTATATGCGAGTATAAATAGGTTTTAATTTTATCTTCATTTAGTTATAATTCATATACTGTGAGATTTTCCTTTTTAAAATGGGCAGTGAAATAGTTTTAAGTGTATTTGCCAAGTTTTGCAATCAATGATACTGTCTAATAGTAGAACATTTAGTATCACCTTGTCACCCCCCGAAAAGGTTTCATACCCCTTAGCAGCCCTTGCCCACCTCCTTCAATCCAGGCTCCTGTTAACCACTAATCTACTTTATCTTTCTTTGGATTTACCTACTCTGGATATTTCATATAACTAGACATACACAATATGGCTTTTTTTTGTGTCTGGCCTTTTTTATTTAGCACAGTATTTTTAAGGTTCTGTGTTAAAGTACATGCCACTATTTTATTACTTTTCAATGTTTGAAAAATATTCTGCTATATGAATATACTGAGTTTTGTGTATCTATTCACTATTGACGGTTGCTTTCACTTTTTGTCTATTATAATTAATGCTACTATGAACTTTTATGTACATGCTTTCGTATGGCATATGTTTTTCGGTTCTCTTGGGTATGTACCTAAAAGTGGAATTGCTCATACATATGGTAACTGTATACTTATATTTTTTGGAGGGGGGCTGCTAAATTCCACAGCTGCTGCAATATTTTACATACCCACTAGCAGTATATGAGGAGTTAAGTATATTTCAATCACACACTTAAGTATTGTATTAAAATTTTAAGGTGAAAATACTCATTAAATCATAAACTATTTTTGATCCAAAGGATACATGATTATTCATATATTTGACTTTTAAGAAAAATATCACAAAGTTGTTATAACCAGTCTAAAAAAAACCAAGTATTTCCCCATGCATTCACATTATAGCATATAATTTCTAAAACAATGATATTAAATTTCCAAAAGATCAATTTCTGCTGGACTAAATAAATGCAAATAATCATATTCAATATACACTTTTGAATAAGAAATGAACTTTCTGGTACTGTTCTCCAAATGAGTAAGTCCAAGAGAGAATTCAGAGACTATGTATTTCTCGAATCACTAGAAAATAAACTTACAATGGCTACACTTGCAACAATTCACTCAAGTTTATGTCTAAGGTTATTCTTCGTTGTGTGGTGTATATCAAAATTAAAATCATGACAGAAATCAATAGTAAATTTGCTTACAATAGAGTACAAATTAATGTTATCTCTCTTACAGAACAGTCCTCAAAAGACTAAGTAAGGTCAATATACAAAAGAATGGGACAATCTTTAAAATACATTTTTTAAAGAAAAGAGGGGCTTAATACAAAATCTTTATATATATAAAATTGTATTTGAATACAGGTGCATTCAGTTATGGTGAGTCTCCATGACCAGAATCTTTAGTAATTGTAAAGAACAACTGGGGAGATTGAGGAAAGATTCTTATTTTTTATTATGTATTTTAGGGATAGAGTTTTCTTGTATTTTTTTCTCCCAAGAAATATAAACAGGATCATCTGGGTAAATTTATTTTCTCCATACTAAAAAGGGTTGTGCCTAAAAGATATTCCTATATTCAGAAAAACACAATGCTGACATCATAATCCAAGTAGTTACTTTGAAAAGATAATGTGGTAATGTCTGGCTAGATATACCTCATCATAGTGCTATCAAAATAAAATAGGTGAACTAAAGTACTCAGTTATTGTGAAGTTCACTGGCGCATTTTGGGAGCTGAAGTTCTTTTTTGGAGTTGGCTGGCATCCTTAGAAACTGGCCTGCATCCTGCCTTTCTTGTGTCTCAATTGCCTGCGGCTAATATCCAGGGGGTGATTTAGAAATTGTGCAACCTAATTCAACTCAGGCAAAGCTAGGCGCCTGCTACAGCGAAGTTTTTAATGTTCCCTGAGGGTTTTCAAATAGAAAGCCTGAGAGAGGAAAATGGCCCTCTAATGGACGGCTCTGTGCCAGAAAATCATGCTACCCTGCTGTCCCATAGTTAATCCAACCCTTAGGCATTTGTTATTCTGTATTCCTGTCGGTCTGTTTGATGCGGTGGCCAACACCCTCAGTCCAGAGCTGTGAGGAAGGACCCAAATAACTGTCCTGACTGCGGCTGAGTTCTTGGGCCCCTCTCTACGCAGACCAGAGGTCCCAGCATATCCTAGACGGGGTACAAGAAATTAACATTATGGGTCTGTGAAGGTGGGAGAGAAAACTGTTTCTACATTCTAATTTAGACAAGCTTCATTTTTTGTGCAATGTGTTACCTTCCCCGGGAAACATTTATTTCCTACCCTTTGATGTCCAACTGTGCAAACTCACAATGCTAACACAGAGGAGCAGTGTGCTCCACAGAATAATATTTTTATCGCTTCTCACCCCCCTGGGGACATTTGGCAAAGTCTGATGATGCTTTGGACTGTAACTTCAGGCAGGTGCTATTGGCATCTAGTACACAGAGTCCAGGAATTCTGCTAACTAAAATTCTACATACATAGACAGGCTTGCTGCACAAAAGAATTATCCTGTTTGAAATATCAACAGTGTGACAGCTGAGAAATATGAAGTAGAGATTTGTACAAAGAGTCTTCTGAAAATCTTGCTTGAATTATTTGTTGGAAATCTCTCAGTCAAATCTAGATCTCACCTATTTTTTCCCTCCCTTTATGGGGCACCCTCTAGGGTGTAATCTCACTCGTCATACTTTGGCAACTCTGAGAAAACATTTTCTTCCTGGTCTAGTGTGGCTATACACTCATGGGGGCTCACGTGATCTATGCCCCACCCTCACTCCGGGTTTAGAATGGAATCAATCGTGTTTTCTAAATCCATCACACAAGAGAACAGCAGGAGAGGACATGGCAGTTTATCTTTACTGAATTATTCGGAATCTAAAATGCTTTTCTCTGTCACTCCTAACTCAGTTGATCTCTGTTCTCAGTATCTCTTCTACTTCTGTCTTCCCCAGTATGCTGGCTTTTCCTCCTTTTTTGTCCTTTTGTCTTTCTCTTCCCCTTTTCTCCCCCTTCTGATTTCCACATATTTCTCCCTTCTTTTGTGTTCTGTGTTAGCCTTTGTCTATGTGCATCCTTTTTTGGGCTCCCTCTTTTTCCTTCCCTTTCTCATTCTTTTTCTCTCTG
>PVJO010001060.1:0-46321 GCA_004026905.1 Hystrix cristata
ATGACTGAGAGGGAGAAGAGAGGAAGAGGATGAAGAAAAGAAATAAAATGTGTTGTGTACATGTACCACCTCTGAACAAGGAATGTAATAATTATTTATAGAAAATACGTATCAATAAAATTAAAAATTTAAACATTTCATATATTAGGATTTGAGTGGAAAGATATACTGTGCTCAGAGAAAAAGTATTAATTATAGTGAATATGTCATTCCCCTAAAATTCAACTATGTATTTAGTGCAATTGGAAAAAAAAATTGAAAGATTTTCTTGTGGATTTTGATATGATTCTAAAATTTATAAATAAATTCATGAAAATTTAAAAATATTCAATAAACTAAGGTGTCAATAAAACAAGGAAGAATGCTTGCTTTACCACATATCAGAACTTCATATGAAATTATTTTAATTGAGAATATGTGGTATTGATATAGGTAAAGAACAACAGAATATGACAGAGAACTCCAAAATAGACCATGAATATCATACGATTATATGACATAAATACAAAGAAAAAAATCTCATTTATTACTTTAGTAAAGCATGATAGCTTTTCTAAATAAAATTTAAAAGAACTAAATTTTCACAGTATTCAACATGCATGTGTATAATACATCAACAGAATATACATATAGGAAGCCATCACTTGGATAGGGGCTGATATGCTTACCCACAGTTTAAATAACACCAGCTGACACGATTTAAATTTAAATTTAAATTTTACCATGATATGACAAATTTACTCCACAAAGTACAAACATTGTTTCTAACACTTCACCCCAGAAATCTCTGCAAAGATTTGAGTACATCATGATCCGTGACCAATCACTACTTTTGTAAAATCTTTTGTTGGTCACTGCATATCTGTTACTCAATTCACACACAGACAGCAAAGTGTGTAGTTGTGTTGTCTTTTGTCTTCCAATGAAAAATAAAATAACATTTGACAGAAAAAGATAATCAAAGAAAGAATGGTCAAAAAAGTTGAAATAACAGCAGGAAAATGACTTGAACTGGAAGTAATAGCAGACATGACTAGAAGATTTGAAAATGGTTACAACCAAGGCAGAAAAGAAGATGTGATGGTAGGAAGAGCAAGTTATAGGCATCAGTTTGGTACAAACGCTGATTTTACTGCACATAACGGTCACTGAGAATCCCTTATATTCCTACTTTTTTGCAGAACTTAGAAGATACAAAAAATATAGTAGATGGTAAACCTCAATATATGGTTAGTGCAAGCATTTTGAACTATTGGAAAAATTCTCACTGATTCTACCTATTCAGTTTACACCATATTCTAAAATTTCATGTAACTTTCTCCAAGTATTTATTAATTTTTTCCTATTCTGGGAACTATTCTAAGAATTATGTTATATCCAAAGATTAAGCAAAACTTTTGCTATCATGGACCTTATATTCCAGTGAGATGACTAGGGCATATATGAGACAAGTAAATGATACAGCATACCATAAGGTAATATGTGGCATGGGGAAAACATAGGAGAAAAATAACGATGTTGGAGAATGGGTTAGATTTCAAATAGATACACAAGAATTATATATATCACTGAAGTGAAATTTGAAATAGGTGAAAGGAAAATCTCATGCAGAAATCTGGGAGAAGAGCACTCCTGAAAGAGAAAACAGGAACTGCCAAGTCCTGTGGTGGGAATGTGCCTAGCATTTTCTAGAAACAGCAAGGAGGCCAATATCTGGGTCAGTGAAACTAGGTAGGGAAAGGTAGATAGTTATCAGTGAGGTCATAAAACTAAGAGGGTCTCAGATTGTTGAGGCCTTTACAGTTTATTACAAAGACTTTGACCTTAGTGTGAATGGGATAAGCAGTCAATGGTTAGATTTGAAGAGCAAAGTAATGTGATCTGAATGACATCCTAACAGATTTATTTAGGTTTCTATATTGAAAACAAACTTGGGGAGAGAAAAAAGTGAAAACAGGGACACAAGTCAATAAGCTATTGCAATAACTCAAGTAATGTATGCTGTTATCTTGGTAGCAGTGAAGGGGAGTGAGAAGCAGTAAGTATTCAGATTATGGATATGATATTAATATATAATTTAGTAGATTCCTTTGAAGAGTGTGGTGCATGTAAAAAAGTGATGAAATGTTACAAGTATTCTCTCACGCATAGGTAGAAAAATGGAATTAACATACAGACAAAAATGGGAGCAAATTTGGAGTGAGGGGAGATGAGGGATTCAGTTTTGGACTTTTTAAAAAACACATACTTAACCATGTCACTTCATACCTAAATGATTTCTTTGCTTCTAGGATAACATTCAAACTCCTTAGAATAGAACATAAACTTCTAAATTATATAAATCTAGCCTACATTTTTAGACTCACTGTATTGGTCAGCTTTCCCATCTCTAGGGAAAAATACCTGACACCTGCAACTGAAGGTGAAGTTTATTTTGCTTCACTTTTTCAAAGGGTTCAGTCCATAGTTTTCTGGCTTGAAGGCAGTAGAGGAAAGCTGTTAAACCCCGAGGATCCAGGAAGCAGAGAGAGAAGAAGGGAGGAGACAGGTACAAGAGCACACCATTTCACATCACGCTCCCAGCGATCCAGCTCTTCCAAACAGACTCCACTTCCTGACAGCACACTTAGCTATTAATTCGCCAACAGATTAATTCACTAATGATTACAGTGCCTTCACCATCCAATCACCTTTCAAAAGCTCCACCTCTGAACACATGAGGCTTTGGGGGAACATTTTAGATTGAAATCATAACACTCTTCATTCATTATTATTTTACTAAACCATTTGCAATTTCTCTAAGTAACAAGTGTTTTTACACGCTATTTGCTGTCATTGTAGTGGTTTCTTCAACTTCTTTCATTGATAGTCTCCCAAATATTCTTTAAGATACATATAAATTATAAAACCCTCTGTGGAACTTCCTTCACTTCCCTCAAGCAAAGCTAATCAGTGTGTCTTCACTACCTGTTATAGTTTGTGTCTAGATGTCCCCCCAAAGCCTCATGTGGTCATAGGTGGGGCTTTTTCGGAGGTGGCTGGATCTAGAGTGTGTAATGCTGGGATTAAGGGTGTGTGATTACTAAATCAGTCCACTGATTGGTTTGGCAGCCTGGAGAAGATATAAGGGACAGAAAGAGGCTTGCCTACCCCTTGCTTACCTTGCTGCCTTCTGCCTGTCTGCCCTGCCACCCTGCCTTGGATCCAGCTGATTGTGGACTGAAACCTCTACAAACTGTGGGCCAAAAAAGCCTTTCTTCCCCTAACTTTGGGTGTTGGGTATTTTGTCTCAGCAACTGTGGGAGTACAGATGGTGTGCAGCTCCTTTGCTAAGAATTAACTCGTTCCTGGAGAACTTTGACTGAGGAATGGTTGCGGAAGAGCCGCTGACCATGAGGTTGACACGCCCAGGAGGAACAGGCCTCCAGCGTAAATAAGTTGTCCAGGAACAAAGAAGTAGCCTAGGAAGCTGAGGTTAAAGATAAACTGAATTAGTGACGTTGATCATGCAGACAGCTTCTTGAATATTTACCAAGCACACACATACTCCTACTCTACTCCTACCCTATAAAATCAACTCTGTAAGAAATAAACTTGTCCCAGCCCTAAGTTGGATCCCAGAGAACTTGTGTCTCTCTCTTCATCACACGCTTGATCCAAGTCCTTGCTCTCCAATGCAATGAGAGAAAAGCATCTAAGACACTACCCCTGTCACTGACTCTATGACTATCAATAGCACATGTTTCATTATTTGGGTCCTACATTACACTCTCAGCTCCACTGGGATAGTGCCATGACTTCAACATTTTCATCCTTCTTTTCATAGCACAAAAATGTACAGTACTTGCACAACAAATATTCAGTTGATGTCAAATGAAGCAATGAAGGACTCACTTATGGTGATTATTTGGAATCATATACTTGAAAGAAAATTTTGGTGTGATATGGAGTCAGGAAGCATATGCAGTTCACATAAAAGATCCATCCATAATTGAATGACACATATTAAAGTTATATGGCAAAAATTAAGAAGAGGTTTTTCAAGCATATCATTCTTGGATAATTTCCTATGTTTTGGGTATGCAACTTACAGCTATCAAAAATAATATTGTGTGAGACAGAACTGGTTTCAAATTGTGCTTCAAAGACAAATTTGCCCCATAGACCTCAAATTCACAAATCAAAATGTTGATTGACTAAAGAATAAATATCAGTTTGCCTTTAGCTATTCACAAGATGTTTATAAATTAGTCCTCATCTTTTTACGTGAATGAATTGCTCCATGAAATCTAAAGGACTAAGTATTTGGATTCATGCCAAAGACATGCTGCAAGTTGATGACTCAGTGTGACATAGAAACTAACATTTGTTGATGCTAGATATACTGTAGCTAAAATACTTAAATATGCGATGGTTTAGATTTGTGTTTCACATTTAATGGTTCAGTGTAAATTCTTACGTATTTCTTACTCATAGCTTATCTAGGAATATGTATAGGCTGACTGGTGTCCCCTCCACCAAGTTTATATGTTGCAGTCCCAACACCCAGTACCCCATAATGTGACTGTATTTACAGATAGTGTCTTTAAAGAACCAACCAAGATTAAGTGAGGTTTTTAAACTTGACCAAAATCTAATACTATGACTAATCTCCTTATACGGTGAGATGAGATGAGATTACAGACATGTAATGGAGAGAAAATTACATAAAGTCAAAGGGCAAAGACTTCTGTTTACCCACCAAAGAGAGAAGCTTCGTGGTGAGGCCAGCCCTTTCAACACCTTGACCTTTTACTTCTAACCTCCAGAACTTTGAGAAAATAAATTTCTACTGTTTAAGTGACCCAGTCTGTGTCACATTTTTATGGCAGCCCTACCAATCAATATAGAAAGCATGACTCTAATTAACCCTAAATAGGAGAAAATGTAAACACCGTAGTTGAATATTTTCAGTAAATTTTCATGCACATAGTCATTTTGAAGACATAGAAGTAGATGATATATTTATCCTTCAGAAAGACTGAACCTAAGTGGCTTTTGTTTTTTACTTTCTAGTAGTACACACTTTATTACAGTGAAATAGAACTGAGCACTGGAGACACTGAATGGCAAGCTCTAGTGTACATCAGAATCTCCTGGATATATGTTAAAATTATAGATACTAAGGCACATTTCTAAGTCTGGATTGAGAACTAGAATTTTACATTTTAACAAATGTTTTAGTTCGATCCTAGTGTTTCAAGGATCCTCATCATAGTTAGCCAAACAGTTACCTAGTATTTTACTGAAGTTAAAGTGATAAAAAAGAGAAAAGCATTATAATTCATTAGTGTGTCTCAAAGTAACAGCGAAATGTGGAGACTGTGTATGTGGAGAGGCAATTGTGAGTACATCTTTCAAGTGCTAGCGATATCATACCGGAACATTGAAATTGATCGTGGTGGATGTATTTACACAACAGAAATAGATAAAAGCCACAAATCAGAGTTCTTGCCTGTCTCCTCCCCACAGAACTGGTTTACCAGCTCAATACTAGAAATCGGAACTAGCTGTTTGGGTCGCTGTTTCTTAATTTTGACCTCAGCCTTGAGGTGGTCAAAGTTTTTGATGATACTTAGTCTCTTCCCTGGATTAATAGAGTAGTTGGAGAATGAAGTTGATCCTTTGCAAGAGAGCACTGCATAAATTGTCGGTATGTGTTCTGTAAGGTTCTGTAGAGAACTGCTGAGGCTATCTGGTTAGTAGCAGAAAATAAACTATCTGGAAGTAAATAGCCTAATGGAAGAGAATGATAAAAAATAGTCAACCAGGATTCTAAGTCAGGGAAACTGATACAAGGAAACTGTTAAAGCATTTGAAGCCAGTGTTGATACCATGAAATGAAGCACATGGTGCTGCTTAAGATGTTTATTGAGCATAAAATAGGAATGACCTGAACAAGTACAGTAAGAGAATAAGTATCTCTTTTACTTACATAGTTATTATCTGTGGTACCCAACTGTGGGAGCTTTACATGGAAATAACTGAGAGTCTAGACTTTTCTTCTTAGTTGTGGACAGATGGACTCACTAAAAGCTTGTTTATCTTCTGAGTGATAATAAATGTTGATTTTAATGACAACAAAACACCAAAAGTAAAAACAAAAATAAGTACCTTTTTGTGTATCAGAGAATATACAATCTTTTCTAAGAAATATGTTTGTCTTCAGAAAGTCCTTAGGATAATAAGCTAATGGTAGAATTTCTTAGCACTGTAAGACAGTGAAGACTTATTTTCACGGCATTGCCTGTTTATCAAGTTGGGCCAAATTATGTGATTAGGCATTTAACACCTTTAATAGAACTTTAAAATATTTGAGAAATGTACTAATCTACTATGCCTGATAAAGAAAACTAACTGCATCACAGAAAGACTGCCAACTGAAAAGGCTTTAATACTTATTTCCTTTCACTTAGATGAAATTTAAAACTTCTATAATTATGGAAATGACTCATAATCATTATGGAAAACTCAGAAAGTCACACAAAAGTACATATAAAAAGAAAGGAGAATTTGTTGTAATACCATAATCTAGGCATAATTGATGTGTTCATTTTGGTGTATACTTTTCTAGTCTTTCAAAAATATTTTTTTAGAGAAAATTAAGGTTCACAACAAAATTAGGAGGGAAGAACACGCATTTCCCATCTACCTCATAAACCTTGTTCCACCAAACATAGATGTAGCCATTACCAACGTGCTCTGCCCATGTGGTACATTTGAGATAGCTGATAGACCTACATTGACACTTCATAAAAAGCCAAAGTTCGCAGTTTAGAGGTCAATCCTTGTACTGTACATTCTAAGCATTTGGAAAAATGAACAACGACATGTATCCACCATTGTAGCTTTATACTGAGTATTTTCACTGCTGCAGAAATCCTCTAGACTCCACCTATTCTTCCTTCCCCCTCAAACCCTGGTAACCCCTGATAACTTTACTGTCTTAAAGGTTTGCCTTTTCCAGAATGTCATAAAATTAGAATTATACAGTAGTACGCACTGTTTAAAATTTGTTTCTTTTACTTAATAATTCATATTTAAAATTTCCCAATGAATTTTTATATCTCAATCACTACTTTATTTGTAGTGATGAATAATATCTTTTTGTCTGCATGCATGACATTTTATTTACTCATTCACCTACTTGATTGATTCTAAATCATGGCAATATGAATAAAACTTCTATAAGTATCCAATTATGGGTTTTTGTGTGGATGTAATTTTTTAACATTTCTTGGTAAGTACCAAGGAGCATGACTGTCAGATTATACTCTAACATTATGCTTATATTTCTAAGAAACTGTCACCTTGTTGTCCACAGTGTCTGTACCATGATTCATTCCCACTAGCAATGAATGAGAGTACCAATTGCTGCACATTCTTACTAGCATTTGCTATTATTATTGTTATCCTGCATTTGATATAGTCTTTTTTTACTGTGTATACCACAAATATAGGTATGTAGAAGAAATCCCATAGTGTGGGTATTTCATGTGCTTTGCTAATATAGAAGTAGGTGAGAAGTATTTCACAAATTATTTCATAATCTTTTTTCCAGTTATAATTGTACTAGAAGGAGTTTGCCATCTTTTGAATGTCATTCGGTAAAATAACTGTGGAGGAAATTCCATCACCTTGACGGGCCATTATCTACTCAATAATTTCATTATTAATCAACTTTTTGGGGGAGTTCTGTGGATCAAACTCAGGGCCTTGCACTTGCTAGGCAAGTACTTTACCACTGAGCTAAATCGCCAACCCCAATAAACCTTTAGTCTTATACTTTAACCTTAATCTTATTCTTTGTGTGTTATTATTGGTGTCATTCGCCAACTACTGACTGACCTCCTCTGAAAACAATTTCTGAATGGTTTCAGAACCCAACCTCATGGTCATTATATCCACTAATATTCTTACTTGTATTTGATAAATTAAATGCAAAAATAGATATAAAGTAACTGTTCCTTCCATCAACAAGTTTCTCAGTTCCTTGATTATGATCGATCTCGTTCTTTACTCCGTGTTACAGACTCACTGCCATCATCGTATCCTGTATTTCTCCTCATGGAGAACTGCAACCTTTCTATAACTTCAATTTAGTGAATTCTAGGCACTCAACAACATATCTTGTATTTCTAGTTTCACGTACCTTAACTACAATAAACCTTTGATATTTTACAATATCCAATTCCCTCATCTCCTTGACTGTTTACTAATTGCCTAAATTAATTTTAATGTTCACTTATTACAAGCATTCTTTTAAATATGCTTTGGACACTTTTGCCTTTCTTTTGTTTTGAATAATCATGACCAAGTTAATACAAATTTACCATTTATTCCATTCCCATAACTTTGCCATTGAACACAGAGGAAAACATACAATCCTGTGACCACACAGATCAAATAGGACTCTAGGGACGCTTAGTAATCATACTATATTTCCTAGTTTGGTGATCCTAAGACTTTTTGGTGTCAGAACTTTATGTACATTGTTAAAAATTGAGAATCCCAAATATAGATTCTTCCAGTACAACTGCCTGAGTGGTGAAAGGAACTTGTGGCACTTATCTACATCTATCCAGAATCCTGCACTTATTTGTTATATCTCTACATATTTGTCTCTAATTAAGGAGGTTCTATATTTATTAAAGTAATTCCTTCCTCCTGTTTTTCTTAGTGTTATCTGTTTTTCCCAAATTCTAGTTAACTGATTTATTTTCTTGTTCAACAAATGTTTGTTCAGTGCAAACATTTTGTCACGTATACAATCAGTAAGCCACACTGAAATCAACATTCTGGACAAAGCCATTCCTCCCCAAATTCCCCCTTGCTCCTTTAGAATTGCTTGCTCCCCTCTGTATGTTCCTGCCAACCAAGACAAGCTCTCTACATTCTGACACTCATCATTAGTTTTAATTTCTGAGAAATTTATTGTGATGGTTACATTTGTGTGTCAATTTGACCAGAACACATTACCACTACATTTGTTCAAAAACTATCTAGATGTTGCTGTGTCTGTGGCATTTGTTGGGGAGGAGATGAGATTAACATTTAAACCAGTAAACTTTGAATAAAACATTATCCTCCATTATATGGTAGGTATTCATATACACGTATCATATTGAATCTCATATATCTATATCTATACTTACATCCTTCAGAATATGTCCATTTGGTGCTAAATATTAGTCGAGAGAAACCTAATATATTTACATAAATAGAAACGTTCAGTATGTATTTTCATTTGTCTGTCCTCTTTTACTCAGCACAATTATAGATTCATTCATGTTTTTGTGTAATACTTCATTTCTTTTAATTCTCGAGTGCCTTTCTATTGCATGAGAGCATCATTTTTGTTATTCTAAACTTTATTCCTCAGGGCCCCATTATCTCCATGGCTATTTATAAACAAAGTTTGTACCCTGTCTCCTCTACCACGAGGCTTATAGAGAAGAGAGAGCTATCACCAGACTTGTTAATGATGCTGGTTCCTCTTTTGCTGGTCTATTTCTGATCATATTAGTGAGTACTGTGTTCTGTGTATCTTCCATGCAACATAATAAACTATTGAGTTTTCCATCATTATATATTTTCAGTATTCCATGCCCTTGGTCCCTTTAATCCCTTCTCCATCTTCTGTCATTTAAATTTAGCATTTAAAAATTAGTTCAATATGCATTGATTTTCAGATTTCTAAGAGCCACTTAGCAGTTAATTTGTCTCGTCATCGCTTTGGGTTTTTGCTAGAATGTGAATTCCCTGGGACTACATCCCTAAATTATGGAATTTTTGCTCATCACTAAATTTTTGCATATTGTTTGGGATGTTATCCCTTGTCTTGTCTATCAGGGAACTTCTGGTTCTTTTACTAAACTGTTTTTAAGTGTTAACTACCTTCAGTTTCTCATTACCCTCATCAATGCAACTTACCAAGAAGCAATCGATGCCATTGTCTTTGCATACCTGGTTATATCCATCTTTTTAAATTCCTGAATTATTGGTTTGGCTTGGGATTTACTTTTCAATAGGATATTCTCTCAAGCCACCATTTGTAATGTTTAATAATTGGTCCACCATCATTTTTAATGGATTATTCATCCCCTATACTACTTGAGATGTGATCCTACTTGTCAACCATGTGGTGAGTAAACAGTCCCAATGTCCTGCATAAGTATCTGTAGTGTCAGACATTTTTTTTTTTTTTTGGTGCTGAGGTTTGAACTCAGAGCCTTGTGCTTGCAAGGCAAACACTCTAACCACTGAGCTAAATCCCCAGCCCCAGGTGTCGGACAACTTTTGACACCAAAGAGGTTAATTGAGTCTCCTGGAAAGAAGATACCAAGATGAAGCTAAACATTCAAAACTGGGGAGTGGTTAAACACTTTTAAAAATGGAGAAGCAACAGGCACAAGAAGGGAACATTTAACATAACAAGGCAAGTCTGTTACCTATAAAATAAAAGGGAAAAATGAAAATGGAATAAAGAGAGACTCACACTAATGTATCTCAAAGTGCTTCCAGCTCAAAGTACTTGAAATTTGTCCCAAAGCAATCTTTTATTGCCAAAACCTACGGGTGAGCACTGCTTGGAAAGTGACGGCCTCAGCTCAAAGCATGAGGCAGGTATTGGACCTTGTCAATTAACTGCTTCCTTTGTGCTTGGTTCCCTTTGAAGTGAGATTAAAGAGCTGCGTCTTGATGGTTGGCATGGTGACTTTACCAAGTGAAGATCACAACCCAGTGACTTTTTGAAATAGCCTTTAAGGGCTTCATTGATAGTTAATAATCATTTTAGCCTTTGTATCTTTGGTAGCCACACCGAAGAGGTGATGTTGGTTTCTTCTCATTGCATCCTGTTAGGGGATGCATAATTTCAATTTGTATCATAACTCTGATGCACACTTTGATCATGATAAGGTGATGTCTGTTGGGCTGCTTCACTAAAAAATTACTTTTTATTTCATTGAAATTAATATCTACCTTTGAGGAAGCACATTCTATCTATGTGTATATTGTGTTTGTCATCAAACTTTCAATTTATTTCTATATGTATAAACTCATGCTTTCCTATTTTATTCAACTACTACTATTATTCATCTGTTATTCACCCAGTGTTCAAACTGTGTCCAATTTGACCAATGAGAAACCGTTCAATCTGATGTTTGTGTCCACTTAACATGAACTCATTCTGTGATCGCTTCCTTACTTTCTAGCACAAGAATATGTATCAGACTCATCTTATATTTTCTCTATAAGAGCCAAAGTTTCATTTATTTCACAGTAAGCCCTGAATTCTTTTAATAAAACATGCTAAAATATGAGTTGTGAGAGATAGATATACCGATTGCTATTAGATGTTGCTGATTTCAGATTATTGTGGCATTCGATTTTGGAATATAAGTGTAAGTAATACACATACATAAAATTCACACACACACATATATTTACTTATATGAAAAACTGTAAATACAAGCTGGTTTCTCCAGTTTCAACAGAACATCATAATGCTTATTTAAATTCTTTCACTTTCCATATTTGTAAATATTTCTTCCCATGGTGGTTTCCATTGTCCTCAAAATACTAGAGATAAGCAATCTCTCTTCTACAGCAGTTTTGTGAACCAGAACCAGGTGCCATGTTAATATTGTGAGGCTTTCTTTTCAAATCACACTGTTCCTTCATTTTCAACCACTGTCATTCTGCAAGGGGTGTGATGGCTCTACATGGGCTCAAATGACCCACATTGTGGATCTCTCTCTCTCTCTCTGGAAATCTTCACCTATTTTCACCACTTTTTTTGATCTCTGACTTCCCATGGATTTCCTCTTCTCGATACGAGTGGTCTCTCATCCAGCTTGAACTCTGACAATGCCAAGCCATCCCTCAATAGAGATGCCGCCCTCCACACAACCTCTGTCACCTAGAACTGGTCCACTGCCTGGCTCCCTCATGCAACATCACTAATACGAGGTACACAAACACTAATACGAGGTAATAACACTAATACGAGGTGCACAAACAATCCTCTGATGTCTGTGCCAATCTTGCTACAGCCTACGTGCTAGCTTTTAAGACTACATTGTTCAGAGAAAGGAATGGAAGGGAAATTAAAGAAAAACAGATAGGGAAGAGATGAGAAGGAGAAAGAAAGAACATTAAAAAATATTATTATTCATTGAGTTGGCAGTTGAAATTTTGATCTCTTCTTTGATTTCATAATTACTTATTCATGTTATTGAACTGATCTTTTACATTTTAAAACTGGATGCAATTTCTTCACAGTACTGGTGATTTAACGCAGGGACTGCTGAATTTCATGCCCAGACTTATTTTTGTATTGAGACAGAATCTCCATAAATTGCGCAGGTTGAGTTTGAACGCCAAATGCTCCTTCCTGCCTCAGCTTCCCATGCAGTTGGATTATAGGCATACCCCTTCACACCTGGATTGGACTTAAATTTTAGATTGTTACTGTAGCTAGATGAGGACTATATTGAAACTTATAATCAATATATAAATACACTATGTAGTTTTAAAAAGAAAGTGCATTCTGCCTTGAGCAAAATTTTATACATACAATGGAATAATTATGTTTTCAAAATATTTATGTTAAACCTTAATGTGATGTACTTAGTTTCAAACTATGTTTAAATTATTCTCTGTTGTTATACTTTGCCATTCATCTTTTTTTTTTTTTTTCTTGTGGTGCTGGGGATCGAACTCAGGCCCTTGTGCTTGCCAGGCAAGCACTCTAATCACTGAGCTAAATCCCCAGCCCCCATTCATCTCTTTTTTAAGTTTCAAAATACATATTTTTATTCCTCACTAATACACTATGACCCTCTTTCTTATTTAATGTTTAAATTCTACTTTCTACACCATTAATATTATTATGCTCTACATTTTTTTATTTTTATTTTGACTTTTGGTTTAGTTGTTACAAATTTTAGCCATTACCGTCATTTTTAAATATTGTTCTTACAAACATATTTTTAAATCATTATTTGTGTCTCTGTATTTTGACAGGAAATGCTCAATTATTTAAATTCACACTACATATTATATTTTAATTCACTTTTCCTTCTTGATTTTTAATATATTTAAATATATTTTTGGATTTTTGTTTTCTTGGTGTGCTGGTCATGGGCTTGTTATTCTCTTCACACTTTACTCATGTAAAAAAGCCTATATTCTGCTTTAATTGAGCATAGAGTATTTGGGAAATATTGGTTCATGTAAGTTTTCAAAACTGCAGTTATCATGATCCATATTAAAATAGTATGTACATACTTTAGTTTCATAGGAAAGGAATATTAGCATTTTTTTCTCTTTTTTCATCTTTAATGTATTATTTTAAAATGATTTTTCAATGTCTCTCTAGAATTTTTTCCTTGAATTTACTAATCATACTTCTGCGGATTGAATGTTTGTGACCTATCTGATACTCTGAAATTCTTAGGTTAAGTTTTTAAATCCCCAATGTGATGGCATTTGGAGGAGGGACATTTAGAAAGTAATTAGGTGATATGTACATGGCCCTCATGAATGGGATCTGTGTATTTATAAGAAGAGACTTCAGAGATATGAATTCTCTTTTTCCAACACTTGATGATTCATCAAAAAGGCATCCATGTGCAAACAAGGCAGAAGGCCTTTGGCAGACTTTAATCACCTAGTACCTTGATCTTGGACTTTTCAGCCTCTAGAACTGAGAGAAATGAATTTCTGGTACATAAGCCACTCATTCTACCATATTTTTGTTATAGCAGCCTTAACTCCTAAGAAAAGTAATTACAAATATTGTTTAGATGTAATTTCTTAGTTTCACATTTTTCTTATCACAAAAGTTTTCATAACGATTTTTTTATTTTTATATGTCTTGGACTCTAAGTTTTTTTCTTAATTCAGGGAAAGGTAATGTATCAGGGTTTACTAGAAGAGAGAGAGAGAGAGAGAGAGAGAGAGAGAGAGAGAGAGAGAAAGAGAGAGAGAGATGATATAGATAGATATTACAAGGTAGGCTTACAACGGCCACCTGCAAAGTCAGGTGTGGAAGAATACAAAAGGACCTTCTGTGCACTGAAAAACTAGAGTATCCAGTCAAAAGTCAGAGTCCCAGAGCTCACTACATACTTCTGTGTGAGTGTGTATCCAGAAACCCAAGAGTCTGCACTGAAAGGCTGAAGAGTCTGTATTGTAAGGCAGAAGAGTCCATACTAGAAGCCTGGAAACAGACATCCAAAGGTGATGGCAAGGACTAGAGTTCCTCCAAAGAAGCAGAAGTGAGACTTCCTTCTTTCCTTTTTTATTACGTCCACACTGAAAGCCTATTTGTTGGTGCCAACCCCACAAAGTGTGGGTCTTTCCTTTTCAGTGAGTCAGTCTTCCAGACACACCCAGCACTTCTGCAAACTAATCAGTCAAGGATTTCTTATTCAAGTTGACACCACAGTTAACTATCACAAGTAAGTTAGAGAGTAAATTTCTTATATAAAAGTAGTAGAAATAAGAGGATAGATCTTCAAACAAGGAGACAGATCATCAGAATACCCCTAAGAGATTGAGGTAAGGGAGAGGGAGGGAGAAGAAGGGAAAGAGAAGGAAACATAAAGGAAATCAAGATGCACTATGTACATGTACCAACTCCACAAAATGGATATTATAATTATCTACTGTACACATGTACTAATAAAATTTAAAAAGTAGTAGAAATATAAATTTGACTAAATTGATAGAGGTATAAAACTATCTCTTATTAGTACATTACTCTATTTTTGCATTTAATAACTCCAAAAATTTTTTGATAAATTTGAATTTCTTATGTTATTTTTATTCTTCCCTTGAGTGTTTGTATTTTATTCTCTATCCAAATTTTTATCTTAATTATAGTGTGCATCCTTAATTTTATTGGTATTTAATGAAACCTACCAATTTGTATAAGCAGGTGGTTCTTCAATTCAGTGTATTTTTCATATACCTCATTGATATTATTTCCTAAACTTATTTCTTCATATCTTTTTCCACTAATTAATTTCTATTAATTCTCTTTTTATTATATTCTATATTGACTTTTTGGTTAATATTTTCACTTTTACACTTTTCTTCTGAGTTCTGAGATAGTGTCACCTTTATACCCAATTTCATTGATTATTTTTTGTGTAATACTGACACTACTTCTTACTATTTTAAATACACTTCCAAATTCTCATATAAAATTATTGTTTTCTTATCTTCCTCCTGGTTTCTGTAGCCAAATTTTGTAATTATTATATTAAACTTTAAGAAAATAAAATCTTTTTTTACCACTTAGTGTACCTAAACTCCATTTTTTTCTTCCTAGCACAGAGTAGTTTCAAAACCATAATTGTTTTTTAGAAACAATTTAATATTTCTCCTTCTGTTCTTGCCCTGATAACTTAATTAACAAATGTTTCAGATGGAAAACTGGTGATGATTAGTGTTCTCACTTCTTTTGATTGCCAGGATCATGGCTTCTGGAATCTTGTTCTCCTTGTGACCATTATTCGTGTTAGGTCAACTTCAGTGTATTAAGAAATGAATCAACTTCTGGTGGATTACTAGAGGACATTCTGGATGTGTCTATAGATGATGAACATGAAGGTCAACAAACTGAGGTGGGAGAGACTCACCCAGATGTGGGTGATACCAATATGTTGGTCTGTATCCTGGATGGATGAAAGGGGAAAAATGAGAAAGTACTTTGATTTGGGGAGATATTTTGTAAATTGGTTTCCAGTTTCTTCAATCTTTGAATGCAGACTAACACTGGCAACTCTATAGTGAGCTTGTAGGCCTTTGACATTGGACTGATGCTGCATCCTTGGTCTCTCTTATTCTGTGACTCTTATGTTCTTGGGTTGAGCAGAACTAGATTGTCTGTCTTTCCAGAATACAGATATCCATTGTAGATTCTTCTCCCTCTGAACCTGTAAGCCTGTTTAAAACATCCCCTTGCATAATTATGCATGTATCGTTATTGATTCTGTTCCTCTAGGGAACCATGATTAATGCACTCCATACTTGATTCCAATATTTTCCTTCCCAGAACTCCTCCACATCTTCCTATAGGTCCCTTCTAATCTTTTCTGCTTCAGCAACTATCTAGATTATCTAAACAGTGTCTGTTTCTTAGATATATTTTGCACTTGTATTCAACAAGAGTCTACACCATATGTGAAGTATTTGATTATGTCTCATGCATATTTTTCTGTTTAGTTATTGGTCTTTTTATTGGTTTTAAGAGTTATTTCCATACGTTTGATAATAGTACATGGATTTCAAATGTATCCTTCCACTCTGTGGCTTTCTCTTTCATCTCTTAATGGAGTCATTCATGAACATAAGTTTAAATTTTAACACGATAAAATTTAGTAGCAAAATTTAGCTGCAACATATTTTTGATTCAATTCCTTAAGGGGAAAAACAGCAGAGCTATGTTTTGTAAGAAACAAAGTGCCAAGTTATCCAGTATTCTAGTTTTCATTTCTATATTTGTATCACTAAACATAGAACTTCAAAGGGTGAAACGACCACTTTGATACATGCATGTGTTTAAGGTATTTATTTGTCCTTTCCTCCTACTCTACATTTTCATAAAGTAAGTGTTTTAAGCAGAGAATCACATTTTATATAGCCTTATTTTGCAACCTCCCACAGTATTGGCCACACAACAGATCACCAAAATATTTGTTACCTAATTCCTTTTCTGCTTTTCTGAAATTTTTCTATAGTGCAAGGGAATTTATGACCTCACATGATATCCCAGAAACATTCAAAGAAGATTGTTAGGAGTGGAAATATGTCTCAATTCATATGACATCTTTAACTGAGTGATAGCTGGCTATCTGTAATGCTCACCTTTTTAATTTATTAGTACACATGTGTAATACATAATGTTTAGATTTGTTATAGGAAGTTGGTATATGTACATGACACATCTTACTTCTTTTTCTCATCCCTTTTTCCTTCCCTCCCTTCCCTTTCCACTCATCCCTTTGATATAAGAGAAATGTAACTCCCAACCTACTAGATGTCATATGTGCTGAATTTATGTCCCCTGAAATTGAAGAATGAATTCCAAAGGACAAAGGAGGTTAAGAATAGGAAAGATTATTGAGAGATAGCTCCTGAGAGACAGGAAGGGTCATGGAATTGTGTTCCCACCAAGACTCTTTGTCAGGGGGTAATTTATATAGAAAGTCACAATGTAGGTACAATGTGGGTTAAACTACAATCAACCTATAGGACTACAAGTATAACTACTTAGTTAATATTGATCCAATAGGGAGGCGAGTCATGTAGCAAGGGCACATGGAAAGAACAAAGGAATTTTGGGGAAGGAATAGGTGACTGGGTCTGGATGTTCTGGCCATCCACCTGGGTGACTGATATCTATCTGGACTTTACTGAACCAGGTGATATCAATCACAGTACAATCTGAAATTATTACTTATCCTTCAGGGAGTCATGGAGGCCTGGTCCTTGAATCTTTACCTTGAGGTGTGGCCTTTAATGAGTGTGCCGCCAGCCACAGTTCTGGTATTTTCTTGTCTTTTGCATTGACTCTCTCAAGGGCCCATCCCTCCATGACTGTCTATTAATGTCTACCTAACTTAGCTGCCTATGATATTCCCCCCTCTGAAGAGCTATCCCAGTACTTAGGGTAGAATGGGCATAGTTTCAATCTAGCTGCTTTGCTCTGAGAAGGATTGGTGTGGGAGAGTCTGCAGTCAGGGAACTTCTCCAGAGAGCTAATCTAATGGACCTTAGATAGAAGTCATGCTGGGGTTCTGCAGTTATGAATTCCCTTTACAAGGGCAAGTTAGCACATCCCTGTAAAAGAAATCTGACACATTTGTTGTGGGTTCCATATGCATGATCATTTTGAGTTTGGCAGCCTCTAGATAAGAATAAACAAATTTTCCAAGAAACTAAAGCATATGCAATCAAAGCATGAACACTAGAATGGAAAGGCAGTTTGAGAAAGAGCCATGTCTAGATGCTACCCTTAAGGGACTGGAATAATAATTGTAACTAGCTGACTCCTAGATCTCTTTACTGATAAAGGTTATCTATAAATCTGATATTTTTTTGTCAGAAGTCCCTATAGTTCTAGTTATAAGAAGATGGAAAGTTTGGTAGTTTTGAAGGACAATTTTAGCTAAGAAATTTAAAGACTCTTGCTGAGGTTTTATAGCTTCCCCTATATCCTTCTAGCCTCATTGAACTCTAACAGTGGTCGGCTATAAGTGTAGTTGGAAACTGCCAGGAGGAGTCTATGATTTTATCCCCCATTCTATATCTAGCCTTTATTCCAATAGTATTATTTTATAAATCTTTTGGTTATACTTTTCTGTTGGTTGTATAAGAACAAGTTAAAGTGAGACCTATGTTAATTAAAATTAACCTCATATCAAGGTTAGTTAAGGCTCTTTGGGGGTTACTTTTAGAATAATGCATAGAGTCTCTCAGCTCATCTGTCAGTGTCAGCCACCAGGACAGATCACAGTCTTGCTTGACCACTTGGCCTCACATGGAAACATGGAAGACATTTCTCTCTGTTGACCCTCCTTTTGGCATACTGTACATTGGTTGACTCCTGTCATAAGGGGGTCCCACAATCTCTCTGCTCTGCTCAGGAGTTTAGGTGACTCACCAAAGTCATAGGATCCTTTAGAAAAAGTTCTCTCATATGCTGGGTCCCTGTTGACCTTGGAGGGTCAGGACCATAATAGTGGCTGTCCTCTTAGCCTGGTTATTTTTCTAGTTTTGGTCTCCAAACTTCAGTGGTTGAACACTCAGAAGAGAAGGTTGGTTACATACAGTATTGTAGTGGGAGCATTAGTTTCAATTTTATGATCTTATCTAGATATTGAGCACCTTGAAATATATAGTGTGACTGATGTACTGTTACTAATTTACCAATCAGAGTTGTCTTAGAAGTTATATCTCTGAAGAATGTTGACAGATAACACTTAGGAAGTTTTACAGAGAAAACTTGAGAACCAAGGGCTACATAGCATGTTAGCATGAAAATCATGATGATATTATTATCTCCAAAGCGTATTTAAATGTCCATCTTGGTATAGAATAGCTTTTTAGTCAGTTATCTTTATCTAATTACAAGATATCAAATGACATAAAGAAGCTTTTACCTATTTTTTTTATCTTTTAACCCTTGTTTATTACCAGAGTGACATTTAAGTAGAATGTACTTCTTTATAGATGTACTTTACAGATTATTAATGCCTAATCTTTAATCATTGCAGTGACCTTGTCTGGACTATACAGTGGTTAGGTACCTCTAACTGATATAACAAAATTGCAAAACAATCACATAAGTGCAAGCCTGAAAATGTATCATCATCTGGTTGGCTGTCTCTTGTAGGATTAGCATGCACATTTCATCACAAATAGATGGAACACAAGTAAGGGAATGCCAGATGTTTGAGCCTGAAAAGTTTACCACCATAAACAACTTTAACCTGGAAGTCACCAGTATGATGTTTTTCAGTTCTGAATCATTGAAGGGCTGTACACTTGAGAAACACACATATACCATTTAATATAACCTAAAGTTAACAATAATTGGTATCATAGCTATAAAGAAATATTTACATATATTTAGTTTTTACTTTTAAACAAAATTTTAGATGCCTTTAACAGGTTTTATAAGGTGTAACTATATTGACAAGAATTAAGAACATCTTTACAGCTCTGATATGTTTTGGAAACTGTGTTAATGACCACATAGATATTTATTACCCAATATACAAGTATATGTCATTTATACAAAAACAAGATACTTATTTAATCAAAACCAGTATATGTAGATCAAGTTTAAATGCCAGGACCAGATTTAAAGCATTGTCAAATTTTGATCATTTCCTATGTTTAATGTCTAAAACTACATTATATAAATGACAGCACCTATGAGTTACTTTGTATGTATTAAAATTACATACTCTTAACTCTATAAATTTAATTTTAAAGCTTAGACTCACAGCATAACTTGTTTTTAGATGTATACATACATATATGTTCAAATATATGTTACATCATAAACTAAGATAATAGTTGTTTATTTAACCAATCGTGAACTGATTGTTGAAAACATTCCATAGGTTAACATTTAAATATTCTTTAATTTTTAAAGCTCACTTTTTAGTAACCAAAAACTTAATGATGAGAACACAAACACTTAAAACACAGACAGTTTTGCTTTTAAGTATAGTTTTGTAAATTTAACAAAGAGCATTTCATTATGTTATGAGAACCTTATTGTTTTAGACATAGAGAGCTTAACCCTTTAATTGTAGCCATCTTAAATATGTCTTAACAATTGCTTTAGATGAGTCATGAGAATCAACTCATGATATTTAAACACTTCAAGCAATACATATTATCTTTAACCAATGGGGGGAAAAACCTCTTAAGTTGTTGTAGACAAACAACACTCTTCATCGCATTTATAAAACCAATCTTTTGATATTATCTCAATTAACTAGCAATCTGGATGGAAATATATGACAAAACTTAAAGATATATTTGCTTTTATCTTGTTAACTCACTGTCAACACTGTGAACAAAAGTGTTTGGGCTACATCATGAGTGTGTATCTATATACTGACCAAAATAGACCATATACCTGAAAATTGACACACAGACATAAAAAGCAATGTAATTATATATAAACTTTATGTTATCAGACTCTAAGGCATGGATAGGGTGTCCATTAAAAATTGTGAAACTCGGCCAATAAAAATATCAATTATAATAAAATGCTCCAACCAGACCTATTTTGTAGAATAGAGGGTAAATGCCCACAGTGCCCTATGTAAGGCTTTCTTTGCTTTGAATGATGGTCCTAACTTCTTTAGCCCATGATTTATAAAATCAACCCTGTTACAAAAAGATAAAGCCTCAAACTTGGTTTTAAAATAAGAAGAGATAGTAAATAAATATTCCATATAGCAATCTACAGCTCTTCTCTGTGATAAGGCATTCTATACTAAAATAAAAGTTTAAGTATACTTCAGGGGAAAAAAATACATGGTTCTCACCTAACAGTGTCAACATAGTTGTTGTACTAAAGTGTTTCGTTTTGTTCTGGATTTCAAACTCTTCCTATAAAATCTTTATAACTATTTTCAGATACTATTCTATAAAAAATTGGCTTCTAAAACAATTATAGTTGTTCTCACTTCAATACTGGTACAACTAATCTAGTTGTTCAATAACTAAAGCTCTAAAATCAAAGATAAATATATAACTGGGCTAAGGAACAGCCAGTATTTTGGTTCTAGCTGTCCAAGGTCAATAAAGACTCAAGAAATAAAAACAAACTACACTTTTGACAGGATCCTACAACTCTGGTGAGTCATGCAACCTCTCGACAGGGAGATGGTTGGACCCCAGAGAACAGGAGTCATGCAGTATACATTGTGCACAAAGTAGGGTAACTAAAGAGAAAACCATTTTCCATGCAAAGAAAAAAAAGAAAAAAAGAAAAGAAAAGCTGTATGTCCACCAAGACTATAACTCACCCTGGCAGATGACACTGACGGAGGAGAAAAAAGGCTCTATATACATTTCCAAACATAACTCTTGGATAACCTTAACTGACCTTAATATACAGCATAAAGTTAATTCTAATTAATACAAATTTCAACTAAACTTGGTCTTAACACCCAGAAAAACATATAACAAAGATACATAAAAATATTAATAGAAATAGCAACTATATATACAAAGGGTTCCAAGTCCTATATACTGGCCCCTGCTGACAGTGTTCAGCTACACCTATAACTTGTCACTATTGTGGTTCAAGAAGGGAAAAAACCACAACAATTGTTATAAAAGTTCAACAAAAATCTTTTAATTGCTTAGCTAATATTGTCCAAAAATGCAGGGCCTTCATTATCCTTACAGCTAAAAATTTACATGCTTATATAAAATGTGTTACCTTTAAATATGCCACATCAGATTTAAAAAATCAAACTTATAGATAAACTTTTTACTGTCAAAAAGGGGAGGCTAGGCTGGGGATTTAGCTCAGTGATTAGAGTGCTTGCCTTGTAAGCACAAGGGCCTGAGTTCGATCCCCGGCACCACAAAAAAGAAAAAAAAAAGGAGAGGCTATATTCCTAAGAAGTGTTACTTTTATGCCAATTAGTTTGATATAATAAAAGATATGACATAAAAATCAGCCAACTGTGCCTCAAGGATCCACCAACAATTATGTAAGTAATAAAGATCCTGGTAAGGAACTAAAATTTGATATTCTGATTACTTCTCCTAGCAAGACCCATATTAATGTTTCTTATATCCTTGATATTTGGATCATATTTTCTCAGCCTCTTAGTCAAATTTGTTTCTTCTCATTTAACAGTCTTAAAGCTAAAAATGGTGATGCAGACACTTTTGACAAGTGTTATTTCCAGCTTATATTTAAGACCTCTAGATATGCCTCAAAGTGGTAGGCTCTGGCTGCTGCTCCCTAACAACTCCCCCTCTCAGCAGGAAGTAGCTCATGAGATGTGAGCCCCTTTGTCATCCATGCTCCCTGACAGCAGTTACTGTCACTACTGTAGAGGGTATAATAAAGTCAGCAGATGGAAATTAGGAATGTAAGACACAGGTCCTAAATAGTTAACAGACAGGCCTGGGGATTTAGCTCAGTGGTTAGAGTGCTCGCCTACCAAGCATGGAGCCCTGGGTTCGATCCTCGGCACCACACACATGCAAAAAATATAGTAAACAAACAAACAAACAAACAAACAAAAAAGCTAAAAGTCAGAGTTTAAGTGAGTTAATATACTATAGGGCCCAAATAATTAAACAAACTGACCAACAGGGCCTAATGGCATGCAGAGGACAAAGAACAGATTCTTAGCTAAATGAAAGAGACCTCAGAAAAAATAAAACCAAGCAAAACAGGTTGCTTTCCAGACATCAAAGGCTCAGGAGCATCTCTGATTTCTATCACATACACCGGCCCCAAAAACTGTATATAAAGCCAATAGCCTCAATCATCTATGGTTCTCCTGCTTTATAAAATCCCCTCTATGATAAGCAAGGAGCCCTGTTCTTTTATTCTTTCTAATAAACACACATTCAGCCATTTCCCACCACTTATTGCTTGCTGTTCTGTTGGCTTTAATTTTCCTTGCCCCAAAACAAAGACCCAAGAGCTAGAGGGATCAGTTTACATACATCCTTGAGGCAAGAAAATTCTAGGTAGATAATGCAATGACCACAACATGAAAGCATGAATAGGGTATTTGTGGCATAGCAATGTGCCCAGTATGACTAAAAATGAGATAGCAAGAATAGTAAACAAAAATCATAGTTTTATGTGAAATAAGCAAGATTCAGAAAGTTAAGTATAACATGCTTTCTCTTATATAAGAAACCTAAAATATAAATAAGTAAATAAATGAATAAATAAAATAAAGTTTGCTGATAGGAAACTGGAAAGTAGACTCTTGAAGAAGGGGAAGGAGCTCAGGATGAAGGAGGAAGAAATGGAGAGGCAGGTAAAGGATATGAGAATGATTCAGATATGTTATATGAAAGTACCAAGTTCACAAAACAGGCATCAGTTTTCTGTATTACATATGTGCCCTGATAAAAATGTTTAAAAAATAAAACCAGACAGATAATAAAGCCAGATTATACAAAGCATTTAAATCTTAGTAAGGACTTTGGCTTTACTATGCATGATTTAAGTTGGAAATCCAATGTACAGTTCTTAGCAGAGAAGTAACATGATCATGTTTATTTTTTAACAAGATTGCTTCACTGTGGTTATGCTGCGCATAGATGATGAGCATGTGGAGGTCAGAAGCAGAAGACCATTTAGAGAATTACTATAATAACCCAAACAAGTGATGGTGATTATTTGAATCAAGCTCATGACTATATAAATGGTAAAAACTGATTAAATCCTATATTTATTTTAAAATAGAACCGATAGGATTTGTTGACAGTTTAGAGATGTTAGGTATAAGAAGGAAAAAGATGGCATTAATGCTTTTATTTGCAATATTAACATTTAGTTTTTATTCTTATATATTTTTCAATATTTCTAAACTGTGACATCAAAAGCACAAGCATTTGTTATCCAGAGATTAGGAAGACTCAAGAAATATCTGGTTTCAAATTGAGGGAAAATATTAGGGGCTCAGTTTTAGGTATAGTCTGAGGTTTCTACTAGAAATTCATAATCCTCTGTCAGGTAGAGGTAGTAATCAGACCCCTGTAATTAATGGTAAAAAGTAAGAAGGGAAAAGGTGATATTCTAGTGATCCCTACATTCAATTTTTCAGATTTTAACCTATAACTTAGTTATGTGAGAGTTAACACACTATTGCCCTCATGTACTTCAAGTCCTCAAAAATAAAGTAAAATATATTAATTGAGGATTTCTCTTTAGCTAGAGTTCTTTGATGTTTTCCTAAGAACTACTCCCTAACGTCAGGTCATTTTCCAGAATATTTTTACAGAACTTTAGCCAGTCTCATTTCCAAAATTCATCAATTCCTGGGAACTCCACATGTGTTGCCATGCATATTCACATTCCAGTCTGAGCACTTTAGACAATACAAGTAGCATAAATGTTTTCTTTGAAAATACAATAAATATCATGTCTTTAAAGAGTATTTCAGCACAAGGAAAAAACCTGATAGACATTAGAGGAACAGCACAAAGAAAGATATAATCAAGTGCTGCTAAAGTGTCTGGTAAAAATAGAAAAGACTGTGGGAGGTGATGAAAAATTAGTGTGGGCAACATTGTAAAATTATTACGAAGTGTATAGGCTGAGGTTAATGCTATACAAATAAGAAACATGGAGATTGACAGATAATTTTTTGTACAATCCTGGGAGATCAAACAAAACATAGTCATAAGACTTTGAGAGGTGTAGCAGTCCAACAAGGTTGCTGTCAGGGCCTCTACCTGCACCCAACACAGGAACTGCCATTCCAAGAAATACCCAAATAGTTAGTGTGACCCAAGTAGCATGGCAGAGTCAAGCCACATAGGATAGACTGGGGATTTAATAGCCCCTTGCCTCATTGTCCCTCTTCCAAACAGAAGACACTGCAGCCGGGCAGCATTTTTCATCACCATACACCAGGGATGAGTGATCAGGGAGCTGCTCCATTACCAACCCACTCCTTTGTTCTCAGACTATGAGGGGATAACAAACGACCTCTATTTGTGTCGAGAGTCTTCAATATTGGATCCTTGCTCCTAGCTAGCAGTGTGAGACATGAGTATCAAACCTATAAAGACACAGGTAGAGTGAGCAAGCCCAAGGCCTCCAGGGAGAAGCACAACAGCACAGCAAAGTGGTGAATGCTGCATGCTGCAGCATCTGGTGAGTGACTCTGGTTTGGGTAATAACACTGTTCCCTAGAGAGACATCATTTTGGGAGGAGCCCAGCTGAACCTGGACTCAGAGTGGCCATGATTTGACTGTGTCTCAGTGTCAGAGTCCCACAGTGGCTAGGTGGAGAATGGCCACAGGACCATCCAGGGTTGCAAAGCCATGAGTGACCAGTGGGTGAGAAACACTTAGAGTGTTACTGGATGAGGACTCAGGCACCACTCCCACAGCTGGGGGCCAGATCTGCCTGAACTTCTGTGCAGTTGAGAATGCTGGAGTCAGCACCCCAATCCTACTGCAGAATTATTGGGGTTACACAGCAAAGATTTGGAGTCTGACTTGGACACTATCACAAAAATGTGAACACCAGAAAATAGCCAAAGGCTTTAAATTGCAGAGAAATTTATTTTTTTTTACTTGTCTGTCTTTGTTTTTCCATGAGAATGAACATTGTTTTTGGGGTTTTGTTTTGCTTTGCTTTGTTCTTGTTTTTGGTTTTCCTTCTTTCTCTTCTGTCTTCTATACCAGTTTTCTGAAGCTTGAGTAATCTTCCTTTGCTCTTCAGCCTTGCATCTAATCTGTCTCTCTTCTTCTATTTCTCTACTTTTTCCTCTTATCCCTTTAAAATTCTGCCCCCTGAGGGTAAAATTGCTCTAGTAAGTAGGATTTGACTGTATATAACTTTCTGACTGGTTTTAGATGTTGTTATATAACTATAAATCTTGTATTTATGATTAAAAGTGGTAAATTAACAGTTATAACAGTCTGTCATTTTCTGGAATGTGCTTGATATTGCTGGTCATACTACTTTAGCCAAGGTGACATAGCTGTGATCGTAGTTTTTCCTTGTGTACGAGTACAGAGATTGTCTGGGGGTCATAAATAATACCATAGTTCACTACCAAAGAACTGGGTGCTAGGATGAATAGTCACCAACCTTTAATCCCTATCAAGTCGAAGAGTCAAGATCTTGGGATAGATTCACAAGACAAAAGACAGTTATGCATAAAAGACATCTCTGAAAAGTAATCAACTCCTAAAGAGATTTCAGTACCAGTAACAAAGCTAGCTACCATAAGCAATTTACAAACATCAATGCAGAAAATACAATTAAAAAATAGAAAATGAGAAGACACAGAAGCAAGATGCAAACCCAGCCCTCCAGCTTGCCCAAGGCAAATCCAGGGGGCATTGAGGTAGAAGAAATCAAAAGCTACTCAGCTGATCTTTCTGAAATTGTAGCAGCACAAGTAGCAAAGCAGATAACTGAGGCTGTAGAAAAAAGGAAATGATGACCATAATAAAGGACATGGTCAGTGAATCTAGAGTAAACACAGATGAAAAATAGTGGAGCTTAGTAAAATGATGGAAACCATGAATAGACATCATAGAAAACAACTGGATTCCATAAAACAGGCTCAAACAGATATCCAGGGGATTAAAAATTCTATTGAAAGTATATATAATAGAATTGACCAATGTAAAGACAGAATAGCAGATCTAGAAGGCCAGTTTGCCATAAGCAATAACCAAATTAAAGAATTCTTAAAAATAGCAAGGAACCATGAAAATCAATCCAACAGATGCTAGATGATGCAAAGAATAATTACATGAGATTAATTGGAAACAATGAAAAATCAGAAAAAAACACAAAGGACATAAAAAACCTGTTTACAGAAGTAATAGCAGAAAACTTTCCAGGTATGGAAAAAAAATTTGACATACACATAAGTGAGGCATATAGAACTCTAATTAGCCATGAACAGGAAAAAAACTACAACAAGGCATATTAATAGTCAAGATCTCAGAAATTCAATACAAGAACAGAATATTGAAAGCTGTTTGTGAAAAGAAACAAATCACCTATAAAGGAAAACCCATCAGAACCACAGCAGGCTTCTCAACACAAACTTTCCAGTCAAGGAGAGCTTAGAGTGAAGTATTTCAAACCCTTAAAGAAAACAAACCTCCAACCCAGACAGATGTACCCTGCAAAATTATCTTTCAAATTGATGGAGAAATAATATACTTCCATGATAAAGAACACCTGAAGATATTCAACCACAAACCCAGCACTCCAAAAAATTCTGAATGATATTCTAGAAAAAGAATATGAGGAAAATAATTCCGTGAATCCCAATAGAATGCATCAACCAAGCAAGGCAAACAATTAAACAGAAGAAAATTAATATGACAAGGATAAGTCAATACATATCAGTTATAACCATCGGTGTAAATAGTCTCAATTCATCAATCAAAAGAAACAGATCAACAGAATGGATCAAGAAACAAGATTCAACATTATGCTGCATACAAAGAAACATTTAACTAAAAAAAAAAAATTCAGAGATTGAAAGTTAAAAGATGAAAAAAAAAATACTCCATGCAACAGGAACCCAGAAAAAAAGCAGGGGTAGCTATTCTACTTACAAAGTGGATTTCAAGCCAAGACTAATCAGAAGAGACAAAGAATGTCACTAAATACTTCTTAAGGGAGTAATCCAAGAGGAAGCAATCATAAACACAAATTTATATGTACCAAATAATGATACACTCAACTATATAAAACAAAAACTAATGAATAAGATAAATTAGGTAAGCACCGATACAATTATAATGGCGGACCTCAGTACCCCACTGTCACAAATAGAAAGATTAACTAGACAAAAAAATCAACAGTGAAATATAAACTGAATCAAACTGCTGAACAAATAGATTTAGTAGATATATACAAAGTGTTCCACTAAACAACAACAGAATATGCAATCTTCTCAGCAGCACATGGAACTTTCTCCCAAATAGACCACATACTAGCTCGTAGATAATGCTTAATTAAATACAAAAGAATTGAAATTATCCCATACATATTATCAGATCATAGTACAATGAAACTCAAAATCAATGACATAAGAAGCCACAAAAACTAAATAACAACCCCCTGCACAATGAATGGGTCACAGATAAAATTAAAGAAGAAATTAGACCGTTTCTATAGTTAAATTATAATGCCAATACATCATACTGGAATTTATGAGTTGCAATGAAAGCAGTCCTATGAGGGAAATTTATTGTGGTGAATTCCCACATCAGAAAAACAGAGTGAGTTCAAATAAATAACGTAATGTTGAACTTCAAACTTCTAGAAGATGAAGAGACAGTCAAGCTCAAAGCATATATGAGAGAGAGAACTATAAGGATCAGGGAAGAAATTACTGTAATTGACACTAAGAAAATAATACAAAGAATCAGTGAATTGAAGAGTTGGCTTTTTTAAAAGTTAAAATTGACAAACCTTTAGGCAACCTGATCAAGAAAAAGAAAACAAAAAGACTCAAATCTGTGCAATTAAGAAGGAAAAGGGCAAAATCACAATGGATCCTGCATAAACACAAAAGATTATCAGTACAGGTTGAGAACCTGTACTCTAATAAGTTGGAAAACTCAGAAGAAATGGACAGATTCCTAGACACAAATGAATTACCAAAGCTGAATGAAGAAGATGTAAAAATTCCAAATAACCCAATATCAATCAATGAAGTTAAAGATGAAATTAAAAACCTACTAACAAAGAAAAGTCTAGATTCTGACAGATTTACTGGTGAAGTCTACAGGAAATTTAGAGAAGATTTAATGCTACTACTCCTCAAACTCTTTAATGAAATTGAAAAGGAAGCAGTACTCCCAAACTCATTCCTGGAAGCAAGAATTACTCTGATACCAAAATCATAAAAGGATCCAAACAAAAAAGAGAACTACAGGCCAATCTCCTTAATGAATAGATGTGAAAATCCTCAATAAAATACTGGCAAACAGAATGGAGCAAGTCATCAAGAAGATCATACACCACGACCAGGTAGAATTCATCCCAGAGTTGCAGGGATGGTTCAACATATACAAATCAATAAGTGTAATATACCACATTAACAGGACTGAAGAAAAAAATCACAGGATCATCTCAATAGATGCAGGAAAAAATATTTGACAAAGTCCAACATCAATTCATGATAAAAACCCTACATAAAATAGGAATAGAAAGTCTTTTACTCAATCTGGTAAAAGCCATTTACAACAAGCCAATAGCCAACATCATACTAAATGATCAAAAAACTGAAAGATTTCTCTCTAAATTCAGGAACAACACAAGGATGCCCACTATCAACATTCTTGTTCAATACGGTTCTGGAAACATTAGCCAGAGGAATTAGACAAGAGAAAGAAATAAAAGGAGTATGGATAGGAAAGGAAGAAGTTAAATTATCATTATTTGCAGATGACAAGATACTCTACATAGAAGACCACAAAAATTCCACCAAAAGACTTCTGGAATTAATGGAAAATTTGGGCAGGATAGCAGGATACAAATTCAACACTCAAAAATCAATAGCATTCCTGTACATAAATAACACAGTCACTGAGAGAGAAATTAGAAAAATCACATCTTTCACAATAGCATTAAAAAAATAAAGTACTTACAAATTAATCTAACAAAGGAAGTGAAAGACTGACAGCGTTCTGAAGAAGGATTTCAAAGAGGATATCATAAAATGGAAAGATATCCCTGTTCTTGGATAGGTTAAACCAATACAGTGAAAATGTTCATATTTCCAAACCTGTTATACAGATTTAATGCAATCCCAATCAAAATACCAACAGCATACCTCATACAATTAGAGAAAATAATCTTAAAATTCATTTGAAAGCAGAAGATACCTTGATAGCAAAAGTAATTCTGGGCAACAAAGGCAAGGCAAGAGGCACCACAATCCCTGATTTGAAGTCATGCTACAATGCTTCCATGATGAAAAATGGCATGGTTCCGGCAAAAAACAAAAAAACCAAACCAAACCAAAAGAAAACAAACAAACAAACAAACAAACAAAACAGACCTGAAAATCAATGAAACAGGATAGAAGATACAGAAACAACTCCAAGAACACTCAGCTACCTTATCACTGAGAAAGGGATCAAACACACTACTGGAAGAAAGATAGCCTCTTAAATAAATGGTTTTGGGAAAACTGGCTTCCCACCTGCTGAAAATTAAACTTCGACCCATATCTCTCACCACGCACTGAACTAAAATCAAAATGGATCAAAGATCTGAATATTAAAACAGAAACACTTAATCTACTGCAAGATAAAATAGATAAAACTCTTGAAGACATAGGTGTAGGAAAGTCTTTATTGAAAAAAAAAATGCAACCACATAGGAAATATTACAAAGAAGAAAGACCTGGGATCTCATAATATTAAATGGTTTGGCCCAGCAAAAGAAACCACCAGCAGAGTAAATAAACAACCCATGGAATAGGAAAAAAATTTACCAGCTATTACTCAAAGGACTAATATCTAGAACATATAAAGAACTCAAAAAAATCAGACGCCCCCCCCAAATTCAAAGACCCAATCCCACTATGGACATCTGAAAGGAAGAGACACTTCTCAGATAAAGAAGTACAAACAGCAAATAAATATATGAAAAAGTGTTCAACATCACTGGTCATTCGAGAGATACAAATCAAAACAATGCTAAGATTCCATCTCAATCCAGAAAGAACAGCTATTATCAAAAAACCAACCAATAACAAATGCTGGCAGGGCTACAGGGAAAAAGGAATCCTCCTCTACTGTTGGTGGGAATGTAGACTGGTCCAGCCACTGTGGAAATCAGTGTGCAGATTCCTCAGAAAACTACGACTAGAGGTTCCATTTGACCCAGCTATTCCTTTGCTTGGTATCTTCCTGGAAGAATTAAAATCATCATACCACAGTGATATATGCACAACTATGTTCATAGCAGCACAATTGGTAATAGCTAAGTCTTGGAAACAACCTAAATGCCCAAAAGCTAATGAATGGCTAAAGAAGATATGGTTTTTCTACAATGGAGTACTACTCTGCCATAGAAAGGATAAACTTGAGACATGTGTAGGTAAATGGATGCACCTTGAGAACACACTCTTAAGAGAAATAAATCAGACGCTCATGAGTACACATTGAATTGTTTCTCTGATATGAGAAAATATAAGTGTAAATAAGAACAAAGAGGTATAGTACATATTATGTAAAAAAAACATTCAAAAGAGAAGAGAACTAGATAGGGAGAAGGGGGAAAGAAGGAAGGGAAAAAGAAAAGACAGAAGAAAGGGAAAAATGGAAAAATATAAATAAACCTGTTGGAAATAAGGAAAGGTGGGAGAATGGAAGGGAGGGGAGGGCAAGGGGGGAAACCAAAATATATCATGTACAGGTACAAAATAACCATGTTAATATGATCATTATGTATACAATGTATCAATACATGTTCTTAGTTAAAAAATAAAAAAATAACAGGACAGTTATGTTCCTAGAAAATCCACTAAGTATTAAAGCCATACCCACCAAATCCGTAGGTTCTAAGTTCAAGTTATTTTAAACAAGGTTTCTACCAACATAACTAAGGAAATATAGTCAGAAATCATACAAGATATAAAGCAGTTTGCTGTGCGGATTTGTTCCACACATTGCTGGATAGACGATCTTTCTAGCCTACCTCTACTAAATGCAATGGGAAACTTTCATCCTTGTAACAACCAAAATATATTTCTAACATATTTCTTAGAGGCCCACTAAGTGATGATTTGGCCTCCATTAAGAGGTACTGTTAAAAGATTGTTTTCTGGTTTTCTTCTGTATTTACAGTCATGAAACCTTCAGACAAACTGGCTCATTTGACTACTTATAAAAGGGGCCAGATTCTTATTTGTGATCTGTATCAGGAGAATAGAATTCTCACATTTCAAAATGTTGTAAAGGCATGGTAGGAGAGTGTACTAGATATCAATTTACATTTAACTTCTTATTTTAAAGTTATTTATTTTGCTCTATTTAAGCATAATTTCCTTTTCTAGGGAATTGATACATTACATTCTCCACCAATAGTTTTGATCCCATCCTTGTGATTTCCTAGTTATAGGAAGATTTAGTAATAGCAACTTATCTTATGCATAATTGAGTGGCACACTATTTGGGAAAGTTTTCTGTAAGAAATAACGATCAGTCAAGAATTGAAAAAAGCAAAAGCTTCAGAGAAAATGATTTATCATAGCTATACAAAGAAGAAATAACAGTACTAGAAAACGTGATCCACAAAAGCAGGCTGTGAACAGTGTTAATTGTCTACCCTATCTTTGGATTCTAAGGCTGATCTCTGACAAAATCCAAATAGTAATATTGGAAAAGCTGTTCTTTTTCTCTGTGATATGATAGCTATGACCATAAGCCATCTTTCCTCATAATTCTGCCCCTCAGTAGAGAAGAAACTGAGCAGAAAGGGTACTAGAGAAGACCCTGGGGAAAGAAAGAACACATTTAAACATGAGGGCACAAAAAGTACAATTGTAGTGAGAAAAGAAGTAAGGCAAATATTTTACATGGTGGCTCAGAGAGAATATGATCTTAGACAAAATCGTCGACAAAGAAAACTCTCAACAGTTATATGCATAAGTAGTTCTCACATCTATGAAGAAATCAAATGAAGCTGTATCCCATGGATGAAGATAAATGATTTAAACTAAGAACTAGTGTATATCTCAAGGTCGACAATAGTGAATGTAAAACAACTTCCCTGCAAGTAAAAACTGTTGTCATGAGAACTTGGGTGTGCACATTTAGATGTACAAAATTAGACTCAAATGAGAACTTCCATTTTTATTTATCAATATAATATATTGATTTATCAAATGTATAATGTCTAACAAATGTACATCATGTACTGAGTAGGTGCTACTTCTACCATGAAATGACTGTTGTTAGCTAAAATACTTCCAGCCAAATATATGATGTTTTGAAAAACCTTATTAATTTTGTGATAGGATATAAGGCAAAAGCAAGGGCTCAGCTCACACAATTCTTTTATTTTCATATACGCTTAGAGGAACTTGTCCATTTGACGGGAGTACCTAGGCTGTGATTATCACTTGAAGTTTGCAATTTTAATACATTTTGATAGTCATTTCTACAGCTAATAACACAATACCACAGAATGGTTACATGACTCACAGTTCAGTTCGTGCGCGACTGAGGAGCCATATCTAGGGATTGCTTTCTTTCTGGAAGAATGCTGAGCAAGCACCGCGTATCACATGGCAAGAAGCAGGCAGCGTGTGTGTGTGTGTGTGTGTGTGTGTGTGTGTGTGTGTGTGTGACTTTTGATGCCTCTCCTTCTTATAAAATCACCAGGATTCAATTACAGGGACTCCATCCTATTGACTTTATCTAATCCTAAACTCTCAAAGGACTCACCTCTGAAAACCATGATTAGATAAACTTCTGCCCTCTTAATACCTTACAATGGGGATTAAATTTTAACACATGAAGCCTTGAGGGACACACAAACCATATCCAAACTGTAGAGATCATGGATCCATTTATTCATTCAGTAAATTTTTACCAAGAAATGACTATCTCTGGATACTGTTTAAAGCATTTGGGATGTATCCAGGAAAAAAAAAATCAATAAAAAGCAAAAAAAAAAAAAAAAAAGAAAAACCCTGTCAACAAACAAACAAACAACAACAATAATAATAATAAACTCCTTCTTCTTGTAGAATTTAAATTATACTCGCAGGAAAGAAACTGTCCTGGTACTGGGTCTCAGGACATTCCCACGGTTAAAATGAGGAATTTAACCTACCCTAGAGAATGTTTGGAGGCCTGCTGACTGTCATCATGGAAAAAGAATTTTTAGGATGCATCAGTAAGAGGCATGGGAAGGATTCGTTAGGCAGAAATAAAGAAATAAAGAAAGTGAGGTCTCTCAAAAGCGAGAGAGAATTGCATTATGAACCAGAGTTGGTGGTATAGTACTTATGGGTTCTTAGAGGTATCTTTAAAATGGGCACTCAAAGATGTGTATTCCTACTGTGTGTCAGGTTAACCCATCTGGTAGTCTATGTCAGAATGTAAGCTACCTACATGTGTTTGAAGTTGAGATACGCTGTCCAATAATAGTGTTGCTTTTTTGATGATGGAGGAAGTTCATTTACAGGTAGGAAGGACAGCTCCAGATTGCAGTTTACAGGTTTATTGTGTTTTTAATTTCTTTAGGAATTTTTTGAGTGATTTTCCTTGAAGGGAAAAAAGGTGTAACTATTTTTGTCCAGAAGCTTGAGTTCTTTTTAAGCATAAATTTTAAATCCCAATTTCTCTGTTTCTTTTTTTTATCTATTTTAAGAATAATATTTTCTATCTTACCTCATCCCCCATCCTAATACTGTGATCTCTCACTTTTAAGGGATGTAGAAGGCCCAGTGATCTGTTTTTGTGTAACCGTTTCAGGTTGAGGAGGGGCATTGATCCTGCCTAGCTGGAACAAGTCTCATCTTGAGTGACACGAGGAAACACAGGAATATTGGCTTTCATTTTTTGACAGTCTGAAAAAGAAGGCAAGGACATTAGCAAGTTACTGATGCTTAAGATTTATTTTATAACCATGAAAACAAGCACGGGACAAAGACTAAAAGTAGAATACTGATCAATAGTGGCTCTAAAAATGATAGAACATAGCAGCATTTGGTATAAGCCTTAACCTCTACTGATTTTGAATGGAGTTTACTGAAGTATATCAGGCGGAGTTTAGGAGCACACAGACTCCTCCCTGATTTATTAATGAGAAATATAATACCTTATTTTAATTTTACAAGATGGTGGATGATTAAGTAGTGATGCCACTTTTGAATACTGGGCCATAAAAACTGTTACCATGGGGTTCTATATTGTAGACCTAGTTATCTTATAATGATTGACGCCAGATAATAACAGTATATAAAGTCTGAAGTACGTTACAGAAAGCTTATACCACTTCTGTAACTGGGTGTAATGTTTATATTGTCATTTTTATTTTATAGGCACACCTATACAAGAAGCTGAATCTTTATGTGAGAGTTATTTGAAAGCATATTCAAATAACATAATGGGAATATACTAAGAAAAGTTGAAGGAAATATTTTTGAAGAAGGGCTAGTGAGACTGGGAATCAAACGTTTTTATGACTTCAAGTTACAGGTATAACTGGAGACTACTAGTAGAGGCTGGTGTACTGTTGGGAACCCCTTCTTTTATTTAATCTAGCTTTTTGTTTAATGACTTAGTTACTTTCTCTTGCTGTGACACAATATCTGACACCCACGACTTAAAGGAGGAAAGGTTTATTTGGGCTCAGAGCTTGTAGAGGTTTCAGTCCATGGTTGGCTAGCTACAAGGCAGGGTAGCATGGCAGAGGGACATGACAGTGAAAGAGCTCATGGCACAGTAGCAAGAAGCAAAGAGCTATCAAGGAGAAGGGGAGGTAGTAGACATTGCCAGGCCAAGCCCCCAGTGACCTGCTTCCTCCAACCAGGCTTCACCTCCCAAATAATATTTAGCTATAAAGTCATTGATTTATAAGTATCATGCTCCCATGATCCAATCACCTCCCCAAAGCCACACCTTTTATCCTTTATATATAGGTGTCTTCCTGAAGTATGCATGAGGCTTTAGGGGGACAACTAGACATAGACCATAATAGTCCACCTCATGGCCCCCATAAGACTTGTGCCCATCCTTTGTGCACAATACATTGAATCCATGATTAAAAGTTGCCAATGTCCTAACACTTTCAGCATTGCTGAAAAGTGCAAGCTCATAGTCTCCTCTTAGATTTAAGGCAAATTCTTAGCTGTGAGCCCCCGTAGAAATGAAAACAAAGCTAAACATTGCTGGCATACAAAGGCACAGGGTAAACACTGCCCTTCTAAAAAGAAGAAATTGGGGGATTGAAAGGAATGAGATCAAAGCAAGACCAAAATGAGCAGGACAAACATTAAAGCCTTTACTGCCATGTCCAGCATCTGGAGCAATCTGTGGCAAGATCTGGACTCCAAAGGGCTTGTGTGACCCTGCTACTACAGCATTGCTGGTGGTTGTAGCCCTCATGGCTTCTCTCTTGGGTGGGCTTTTCTCAGTACTTGTGGCTTTCCCCAGATGTCCCATGTTCCTGCCTTTTCAAACATCCTGCAGTCTCCACTGCATTTTCAGCTTCACCCTTACAGATTCACTCACTGCTCTTTCAAGTGTACACTGCCTGGTCTGCCCACACTTTTTCTTAAATCCAGATAGAAGTCTTCCTGACCCCACAACTTCTGCATTCTGCCTGTGCCTAAACCCAGCACCATATGGATGATACCAAGGTCTGCCACCAGCTGAAGCATAGCTTCTCTCTTGCCTGTAGGGGTTGAGTGCCTGGATAGCCAAGCAGTATGAACTGAATCTCAAGCAATAAATTCCCTAGGCAGCCATTATTCCAGAAAATGGTGCCCTCGGGCTCTCTTCTTAAAGCAAAATCATCCTGAAAACCACTGGAGCCTTGTTTCCTCTCATCCCCTCATTGAATGTTGTTCTATTGTGCCATTCCAAAGTACTGAATTTCTTTTCAGTGCAAATCTTTTTAGCAAGCAAGTTCTCCTTTGCTCCATCTTTGTAGGCCCTAATTGTACCAGAACTTCCTTAATGGTGACACTCAAAACTTTTAAAATCATTTGGGTCTTGCTCTTGATTCTCAATGTAGAGCTGGCTAAAGTCCCTGAACAGTAGCCATGCCACCACCTCAACATTAGACTGCTTTGAAATTTCTTCCACCAAATGAATTAGTCCACTGGTTTTAATTTTAATCTCTCACAATGTCTCAGGACAGGAGAAAAATGTAGACAAATTTTCTGCCAGAGCGAATCACACATGGCCTGGAGTCCAACTGCCAATGCAGTCCTTGTTCCCAGTTGAAACTTCTTGCACCTGGTCTTCACTGACTGCATTACTGTCAACAATCTGGTGCTCTGAGCTCTGACCACAATCTTCCATGAAGGTCAGCTCACAGCATTCTAGGGCTGCTTCTCCCGCCAGCATCTTCAAACCTTTCCCAACTCCTCCCACAAACTAATCCAAAGGATTCAGAATCATATTGTTAGGTAGTATCACAGCAATTACTCTGTTGCTAGGTTTGGGGGTGTTGGAGTCTCTTTCTAGAGGTGGTTTCTAGGTTCTTTCTGTCCTGAGCAAAGAACTGGTCAAGACAAGTGCAAAAGGTAGGGAGGTTTTTATACTTAATAAAGGTAGGAAAAGAAACAGGATCTGCAGCATGAGTTGTGTCTGGGTAAAGGTAAGAAAAAGTACACTCTGTAACATGATAGCAGACTACTGTGAAAGAACTCAATAGTAGAGAGTACAATGATACTGTCCTTTTATATTTCCCACTCCTCAGGCTGATGTCAGGTCTAGGTCATCCTGCTGAAACTTCTCTCATGAGAACTGAAGACAGCACTCTCTGGTACCCTGTGCAGAGCTTTGCTCACCATTCTGGGCTTGTGTCCTGGGACTTCATAACTAATAGGTCGTATCTACTTCCCCAGTCAGTCCGTCATGCCCTAATTTCCTGCCTTAACCCCACTTCTCTGGTACCAATGTCTATTTTAGTTACTTTATCATTGCTGACACAATGCCCACACCCACCACTTGAAGGAGGAAAGGTTTATTTGGGTTCATAGTTTGTAGAGATTTCAGACCATAGCTGACTGGCTCCAAGGCAGGATGGCATGGCAGAGGGGAATGGAAGAGGAGAAAGCTCATGGCACGGCAGCAGAAAGCAAAGAGCTATCATGGAAGAGGGATGGAGTTTCCATGCACACCCCAGTGACCCCGTCTCCAAACAGATTTCACCTCCCAAATCACATTTCAATATAAACCCATCAGTGGACTAATGATAGAACTAGAAAGAATAAATGAACCTAAAAAATTCCAATAGTGAGCAATGATTATAATAATTATATGGGTGATGTTGAAAGAGTTGACCAACAACAAGCAATCCTGTAAATCAAAAAGTGAACAAAAATATTATTATAAAATATTTAGGCACCTCATGGACCAAACAGTATAAAACTCATTTGCTATTTACTCGAAACAAGGGCATTCAAAAAGTCACTTACAATTCAGATGGGTCTAATACACCAAATAATTGAAAAATACCTGATAGCAATGTGCAATCAGGATGTCCATCATCGATGTCTTCACCATTATGTTTAGTGGGTAGACATTATTTTTGAAATTATACCACCCTCAGAAAAAAGAAAAGGTCAACATGACAGTGTAAAGTGTGTTCTTCAAAGAAAGACAATAATACAAAAAGAATTTGAAAAGAGACTAGGTACTACTGTCCAGATTGTAACATTTCATTGTGTATTGAATGTTTTAAGAGAAAAAGTATTTAATAAATTTGATAATATTGTCATTTTTGTGTTTCCTGTTATCTTATAAAAATAATGAAAAAATAGGCAATTTTTGATCATAATGTATTTAAATAATTGGACCGGTAAGTGGTTATCTATGTATTTATACATTTTAATAGTTACTTTGGCTAAGTAGAATGTACTTGTACTTGTACGGAGAGGTAATTTATGGATAACCATTGCCTGGACTTTATACTGTTTAGTACATCTAACTATCATAACTACGTAATAATCACATAAACATAAGCCTGAAAAAGCCCATCGTCATTAACAACTTTAGTTCATATGTCATCTACATGATAAGATTTTCTCTTAGGTACTGCATTTTAGAAGATCTGTACACTTGGAAAACTTAAATACATTTAACATACCGGGAGGTTATCAATAAATAGCATCACAGCTATATATATTCACTTAGCTTTTACTCTTATGGCAAAATTTAAATTCCTTTAACAAGCTTACCAATTTGGTGTAACCAATTTGACAGTACTTGAAGGACATCTTTAGAACTCTTATAATTTTTGGTAATAGTGTTCATGAGCAAAAACAACTTAATTACACAATGTATAAGGGTATCACATTTATACAGTAACAATATGCTTGTTTAATTAAATCCAATATACTAGATCATGCTTTGAACAACAGGACCAAATTTTTTAAAATGCCAAAAATGTTGATCATTTTATATGCCTATGGTCTAGATATTGTAATGTATATTATATAAAAGAGAGCACTTATTAGTAACTTTTCATGTATTAAACTTTAATGCTTAGACTCACACGATATTTTGTCTTTAGATGCACGTACATCTCTAGTCCCAAATATTGTATGTTATAAACTAAGATAACAGTTGTTCCTGTAACCAGTCATAAACTGATTATTAAAAGCGTTTTACAAATCAACACTTAAATAGTATTTAACTCTTAAAACTCAGATTTTTTTTAAATAAGCAAAAGCCCAACAATGAAAAATATGATTATCTTAGTAAAATATAAAACTCTTTTTAATCTAATTTTTGAAAGCTTAACCACGAACTTTTTAATATCTTAAGAAAACCTTAATGCTTTAGACACAGAAAACTTTTAAATATAGTGAATTTAATTATGTAAATATAAATATATATAATTTTAATACTATTTGTTAGGGTGGGGCAAAATAAGACTCAGAATCTATGCTATCTTTGGTCTCAGGAGTCATCTAAAGTAATTATTAAAATGAATCAATAAGTACTTATAAATAAGATTAATGCTTATTAATCCCATAAGTTCATTACACCATCTAAGTCATCAATTACTAAACATAAATTCAAATATTTGTGACTTATTAAAGTTTATAAAAGATAGTATTTTGGACCATTAAATGTGTTTTCATATATTATTAATATATATAAAGTTTTAAGATTACATTATTATGTTGATTGAGTTAAATTTCTAACATTTATCTTTATGTTAAAATAATATTATAAAACGTCCTTTAAATGAGGGGACTTTAGGCTTAAAAACTGTTGTGCAAAACTTCCTCTGTGGCTAAAGAAAGAGGTGATGGAACCAATTTGGTTCAGTTTTTCCACTAATTGACAGATTCCTGCCTGTCTTTGTTAAATAATATTGAGAAAAGTTAAAGAATTTGAGTTTTTTCACAGACGAAAGACTCAGAGTGGGAAAGAAGGAACAAGAAGGGGATTTGGGAAAGGAGAGGCAGATGAGAGGATTTTAGATGGACTTACCAGAACCATGGTCCTGATATGCCTCTTTTACCTCCTGGCTTGCTTACCAAGGAAAAATGCCATTGGAATGGGCAGGCAGCCCATTCCAGGGAAGGTCTCATTGGCAAGATGAACTTAACTCACCCTAAAATAGACTATTTAGAATTTCACTGACTCGAATCACAGTAAAAGAATTTTTAGAACATGTCAGTAAGAGGATTGAGAAGCATTTATTAAGAAGAAATTTAAGTATACACTGAAAGAAATATAGTGCAGGCCCATGAGAGAAAGAAAAGCATGTTATGAGCTGGTTCTAGCTATATTTATTGGCTCTTGAGGGCATCTTCAAAGTGCGTGATCTAGGATGTATTTTTCTACTGCCTGTCAGGTTACATATCTAACAGGTCAGGTCAGAATTCAAGCTACTTATGTATTTATAGTTGAGATATGCTGCCCATGAATATTGCTGCTTCCTTGAGGATGGAGAAAGCACAAGTTACAGCTGAATAGGAGAGATCCAGAGTCAAATTTATAGGCTTATTGCATCTTGAAGTCCTTTAGGAATTTTTTCAGCATATTTCCTTGAAGGGATAAAGGTTTGAGTAAATTTTGTATCCTGAAACTGGAGTTTTTTACAGTATAACTTTAAAATACTATTTTCTTTGTTTCTTTTTTTATCTATTTTTTTCTATCCCACATCAAAATGATTTTCAAAGGTGGTGAAAAGAAGACTATTCCTTTGTTATGGGGGTATAAGTAATAGGGAAAGGAGGAAATTAAAAAAAATAATTGAGAAGGAAGATCAATATAGTTGGGAATAAGGAATTATGTTTTAATATTAAGTATTTGTGAGGGGCATGAGTGAGAAAGATGAATAAATGATACACTTTGATTTGAGATTCTTAGTATGCTCTGAGATAGGTTTCATGCTAAGCAGGTTTTCAATTTAAATTTTAAGACTTCTATTGTTTCAGACTTTTTCTTTTAGTTCAAGCACAGCACAGAAATAGAAATGTTATACCATTTCAATCTCTTTCTTATCTAAGGCACTTCTTTCATTACGTAGCTCTCTATTTAGAGATACATAACCAATTCTGAGTCCTGTGATCAAAGTCCAAAAATCTTATTTCAGTGCTTTATTTGGTCTTAATATTGAGAATGCTATGAGTTAATCAGGAATTCAGAGTCAGTATTTATTTTTACTTACACACCCTTGCCTGAAACAAAAAGACACACATGTATTCAGACAAATTGAAAGCTCAAGAATAACATCTATTGTTATTGGTAAGAATTTTTCCCCTATATTATAGTGCCAGTACAATTCTCAAAGATAGTGATTGTAAATAATGAAGATGGAATGAGTGATATCTCTTTTTCATAATATGGTTCCATTGATACGGGCCATAAGAAATTTGAGATATATTGCATTATAATCAAAATTACGTAAGTCAGTTTATATACTGAAAATAAAACTTAAAAGATCAGTTACCGGTATAATTATCTCAGGTGAAGAACTCATAAACAAATAGGCCTGTATGTTCACAGGGCTGGGTGTCAAGTAAAAAAAAAAATCAAAAAAGCTCTTACTCTCACACCTCTGGCTTACCTTAAACCTCTTTGTAAAAATGAAATTGGTGCCAAGGCAGTCTTAGACTATCAGTCAAAGTTAAAATATGCCCTAAAGCACTAAATAGAGCCCATTTGGCAAAGAATTGGAAACCTATTTGTTCAAGGCACTCGAACAAACCCTTGTCCAATCATTAGCTAACAATACTTCAGTCGCCATATGTGGCAAAGAATAAAGATTTTGCAAAATTAGCTGAGGAAAATCACAATAATCGGGAGCAACAATAACAACAAAAGTCAGAAAGAAACAAAAATAATGTAGGTATTTAATTTCTGTTTGCCAAATTATATTACTAAAGGTTTTGTTTTCAACAAAATCTATGAGACAAGAAATAAGAAAACATGGTCTATACACAGAGAAAAAGCAATTAATTAAAACTGTTGTTCAGGAAGTCTAGCAAAGTATATTAACTCCTTTATGATAAATATGCTCAAAGAACTAAAGAAAATAATGTCTGAAGTATGACAAAAAATATGAAAATGACATGTCAGCTAATATATAATGTCAATAAATATAGAAATTACACATAAGAATTAAATATAAATTCTGAAAAATTTATAATAGGGGTATATTTGAGTAGATATGAACAGGCAGAAAAATGAATGCACTGACTTTTATGGGGTTAATTCAGTTTGCCAGTGCGAGGAACAGAAAGAAAACAGAATGAATAAATTTAATAAGGCTTAAGAGACTTGTGGAACACAATCAAACACATCTATATATATATATCAACATATATATATATATATATATATATATATATATATATATATATCTCAACATATATATATGTCAGGAATCCTAAGATGAAAAAAAATCCCAAAATGTTAGAGAAAGGTGCATGATGTAGAATAAGTATAGTCACCTCCAAAAGACATGTTGAATTCTCAATCTTACTACCTCATAGGGTAACCTTATTTGCAGATAGGGTATTTAAAGATGTAATACAATTAAAATGAAATAATCAGGGTAGACGTTAAAACAACACAACTGATATACATAACACTTCATGGAATAAGAGCAGATGAACCATTTTTTTCAATTGCATATGGAACATTCTCCAGCATAGACTATGTGATTGGTTTTATAATAAGTCCCTATAAAATGAAAAAAAAAATGAAATCATACAAACTAAGTTCTCTGAGTTTAATGTAAAGAAATTAGAGGTTAGTTACAGAAAGAAATTTGGGAAATTTGCAAGTGTGGGAAAATTAAACAACACACTGATAAATAACCTAAGGATCAAAGAAGAAATGCTGAGGGAAACAGAAAATACCTTTATCTGAATAAAAATAAAAACATGAGTTATCACAATTTGTAGGTTGAAGAAAAAGCAGTTATCAGACTGAAATTTATAGCTATATACGTTTAAGTTAAAAAGGTATGGAGGTAGCAAATCAGTAATGCAACCTTTTCCATTATGATACTGTGAAAAAAAGAAATCTAAACAAAAAGCAAGTAGAAAAATAATAAAAACTAGAGCAAAAACTGATAAAATAGAAAACACAAAATCAATAGGAAGACTTAAGACTCCAGAAAGTGGTTTCTTGAAAAATCAACAAATTTAACAAATATTTAGCCTGATTTACCAAGAAAAATAAGATAAAAATCAGCAATGAAAGCTAGGATGAAACTGATGATCTGATCACCAAAATCCTATGGAGATGCAAGGGACTAGTGTGTCTACAACAATCTTGAAAAATACAAATAAATCTTAAAAACCTCATGGTTCTTATTTCAAAAGCTGTTACAATGGTACAGTAATCAAAACAGTATGGCATCTATTAATATGATCATATGGTTTTTGTCCTTGGCTCTGTTAATATGGTGTATCACATTTATTGATTTGCATATGTTGAACCATCCCTGCATCCCTGGGATGAATCTTACTTGGTTATGGTGTATAATCTTCTTGACGATTTGTTGCATTCTGTTTGCCAATATCTTACTGAGGATTTTTGCATCTATGTTCATTATGAGATTGGCCTCCTTTTTCCATTGGATCCTTCTCTGGCTTTGGTATCAGGGTAATGCTTGCTTCCAGGAAAAAGCATTTGACAAGGTCCAACACCCATTCATGACAAAAACCCTGCAGAAAATTGGCATAGATGGTCTTTATCTCAATCTGATAAAAGCCATCTATGAAAAACCAACTGCCAACATAATACTAAATGGTCAAAAACTGAAAGCTTTCAGACTAAAATCTAGAACAATACAAGGATGTCCACTCTCACCACTCTTATTTAATATAGTTCTGGAAACATTAGGCAGAGCAATTAGACAAGAGAAAGAAATAAAAGTAATAAGGATAGGAAAATAAGAAGTTAAATTATCACTATTTGCAGATGACATGATACTCTACATAGAAGACCCCCAAAACTCCACCAAAAGACTTCTAGATTTAATAACCAAATTCAGCAGCATAGCTGGATACAAAGTCAACACTCAAAAATCAATATCATTCCTGTACACAAATAACAGACTCACTGAGAAAGAAATTAGGGAAGCAATACCTTTCACGATAGAATCCAAAAAAATGAAGTACCCAGGAATAAATAGATCAAAGGAAATAAAAGATCTATACATCAAAAACTACACTACTGGGGCTGGGGGTTTAGCTCAGTGGTTAAAGTGCTTGCCTTGCAAGCACAAGGACCCGAGCTCAATCCCCAGCATCAAAAAAAAAAAAAAAAAAAAAGTAAGCCATAAACTACACTACTTTGAAAAAGGAGATCAAAGAAGATGTCAGAAAATGGAAAGATATCCCTTGTTCTTGGGTAGGAAGTACCAATATAGTAAAAATGGCCATACTCCCAAAACTGTTATACAGATTTAATGCCATCTCAATTAAACTACCATTAGCATACCTCACAGACTTAGAGAAAACAATCCTAAAATTCAGTTAGAACCAAAAGAAACTTAGAATAGCAAAAGAGATTCTGGGCAACAAAAACAAAGCAGGGGCCATCAAAATCCCTGACCAGAAATGGTATTACAAAGCTACTGTAAAAAACAAAAACAAAAACAAAAAAAAACGGTATGGCACTGGAAAAAAAAAAAAAAACAGACCCCAGGACAGACGGAACAGATTAGAAGACATAGAAACGTGTCTAAACACTCTCAGTCACCTTATCTTTGACAAAGGGGCCACCCTCACTGGAAAAAAGACAACCTCTTTAATAAATGGTGCTGGAAAAACTGGCTCTCCACATGCCAAAGATTAAAACTAGACCGGTATCTTTTCCCGTGCACTAAGCTAAAATCAAAGTGGATCAAAGATCTAAATATTAAAACAGAAGTACTAAATCTGCTGGAAGATAGAATAGGTAGAACTCTTGAAGACATAGGTGTAGGCAAACACTTTATGAACAAATCCCAAATTACCCAGGAAATATCACAAAGAATCAACAACTGGGACCTGATCTCACTAAAAAGCTTTTGCACAGCAAAAGAAATCACCAACAGAGTGAAGGGACAGCCCATAGAGTGAGAAAAATATGTTTGCCAGCTATTCTTCCAACAAAGGACTAACATCTCCATTATATAAAGAACTAAAAAAAAAAAAAATCAAACCTCTCAAATTTAAAGACCCAATCCAAAAGTGGGCAGCAGAAATGAATAGACACTTCTCAGATGAAGTAGAAATGGTAGATAGACATATGAAAAAATGTTCAACATCACTGGTCATTTGAGAGATGCAAATTAAAACAACCCTGAGATTCCACCTCACACCACAAAGAATGGCTATTATCAACAAATCAGCCAATAACAAATCCTGGAGGGGCTGTGGGGGAAAAGGAGCCCTTCTCTACTGTTGGTGGGAGTGTAGACTGGTGCAACCTCTATGGAAATCAGTGTGGAGATTCCTCAGGGAACTAGGACTAGAGATTCCGTTTGACCCAGCTATTCCCCTTCTTGGTATCTTCCCAAAAGAATTAAAAGCATCATACTGCAGCAATATATGCACACCCATGTTTACAGCAGCACAGTTTGTAATAGCTAAATCTTGGAAGCAGCCCAAATGCCCATCAACAGCAGAATGGATAAAGAAAATGTGTGTGTGTGTGTTTTTTATACAATGGAGTACTACTTTGCCATAAAGAATGATAAGCTTGAGATATTTCTAGGTAAAGGGATGCATCTTGAGATCATAGTCTGGTGTGAGAAACTGAAAGTGTAAATAAAGACTAAAATATACTACATTGAGAAAGGGAAGAAAGTGTCCAAATGGGAAAGGG
>PVJO010001060.1:46421-115937 GCA_004026905.1 Hystrix cristata
TCATACTGCAGCAATATATGCACACCCATGTTTACAGCAGCACAGTTTGTAATAGCTAAATCTTGGAAGCAGCCCAAATGCCCATCAACAGCAGAATGGATAAAGAAAATGTGTGTGTGTGTGTTTTTTATACAATGGAGTACTACTTTGCCATAAAGAATGATAAGCTTGAGATATTTCTAGGTAAAGGGATGCATCTCGAGATCACAGTCTGGTGTGAGAAACTGAAAGTGTAAATAAAGACTAAAATATACTACATTGAGAAAGGGAAGAAAGTGTCCAAATGGGAAAGGGAACGGGGTGGGGTGTTATGGTTTGTGTCTAGATGTCCCCCCAAAGCCTCATGTGGTGAGAAATAGCTGGATCTAGAGTGTGGGCTGCCCTGGGGGCAGGTAGCCTAGATAATAGAGGAAGAAGCTTAATTAGCTGCTTGTTTGCATTGCTGATTTGCATACATTCCTTGCATTTTCCTCACTTTACTTTGCGGCAGGCCGCCGGTCTGCACGCCAGCCCTGCCTCGGACCCAGCGGACTATAGACTGAAACCTCTGCCGACTGTGAGCTAATAAACCTTTCTTCCCCTAACTTTGGGTGTCGGGTATTCTGTCCCAACAACGAGAGAAAAGTAACTAAAACAGAATTAACTGAAAGTGTAAATAAAGACTAAAATATACTACATTGAGAAAGGGAAGAAAGTGTCCAAATGGGAAAGGGAACGAGGTGGGGGAAGGAACAGAGGGACAAGAGAAATAAGAAATGGAAGGAAAAAATGGAAACAAAGCTTTTGTAAATAGGGATGGAGGAGGGGGTTAAGGAAGGGGAGGTGAATGGGAATAAAAGAAGCCACAAGCTACATCATCTGCACATACAAATCCCCTATGATGAATGGTATCACTATGTACATCTAAATATACCATTAAAATATAATTTTAAAATAAAAAAGTATGGCATTTTCATAAGGGTGGATAATGTAGCAGGATTTAGAGTCCAAACTTTAACCCATGCATTTGTTTTCTATTCAGTTTTGATGAGGCTCTAATACAATTCGGTGTTGTTATTTCAATAATTATGCTTGCACAAATAGGTACTATAAGCAAAAAAATGAAATTGAAACTTTTCCTTACACCATATACAAAAAATAAAATGGATTTTGGACCTAAATGTAACATTTACAATGATAAAAATATTTAGAAGAAATAGAGGTGTTAATCTTTTTTAAAAAAATTATTACACTATGTATTGTTATCTTCAAAGCATTTTCTTGGCGTACCAGATATAAACCAAAAAAATTCTTACAAAAAAGAAACAAACAGATAATATGGGCATTAATCTTCTTGAACTTGGCCTAGGCAAAAATATTTGTTAGATACGACATCAAAAGCATGAGTAACAGAGAAAAACAGGTAAATTTGACCTCATAAAACCAATATAGTGTTTACATCCATAGACCCTATCAAGAAGTCGAACACATAACCTATAAAATGGGAGAAAGTACATGTAAATCATATTTGATAATAGCTTGTATAAATACATATGCATATATATGTATATATATGTTTCTTAAAATCAATGACAAGAAAATACAAAATAAACATACAATCAATTGAAAAGGGGCAAGATCTCTGCATAGGCAAAGTAGGTATACAAATAGAAATTAAGTATTGAGAAAAGCAGTCAAATTATTAGTCATGAGGAAAACGCAAGTCGAACTCACAATAACATGCTGCTTTATACTAACTGGGGTGAATACAAAAAATAGACAGGTAATAAAAAAGGTTTAGCATGGACGTGGAAAACCCAGAATATCAAAACCTACTGGAAGGAATGCAAAATTGTTCAGAGAATTTGGGGGAAACATTGGTAGTCCCTAGAAAAATTATTTTAACATGTAACTCAGAAATTTTCCCACTTGGTATATACACAAGCAAAGTGAAAATTTAATATTCACACAAAATCTTGCAATAAATATTCATAGCAGTGTTATTCATAATATTCAAAAGAGGAAACAGCCCAGATGTCTAATAACTGATTATTGGATAAATAAACAAATGTGGTACACCATACAAAAGAATATTAGTCACCAGTAATACTAATACATGCTGCATGCGTGAAAACTGAAAACATTATACCAAGTGAAAGAGTCTACTCAAAAATAACTATACATTGTATGGTTCCATTTGTATAAAATGTCCATAATAGACAACTGCATAGAGATAGAAAAGTAGATTAATTATTGTGAATGGCTGTTAAGGGTATGAAGAGTGGCTGTAAATGGATAGAGCATTTATTTTGGGGGTAATAAATATATTCTAAAATTACATTGTGATGATAGATGCACAATCTTATGAAGATAGTAAAACCAATTTATCATATACTCTAAAATAGTACACTTCATGATAACATGCATCACTTATTAATAAACATGTTATAAAAATATAGACTAAGAATGCAGGTGAAGATTGTTGGAAATTTGAAAAATGAACTCTGAAGAGAAGTAATTCTAAGATGTTTAGACAAATTTAAAAATCCTATACCTTGTATCTGTACAACCTGCCATTATTTGACTTATGAAGAAAGAAGAATGTAGTAAATAATGCTTGAAGCTAAGATAAAAGGATAAAATTAGATTACATGCTGAGTGGAGGACTGGTGATAGTAATGCTAGGCATGAAGACACATGCATGCACACACATACACGCACACACACACTCATAGAAATGTACAGAGACGCACCAAAAACATATGCGAGAATATTTACAGAAATAATAATGTAAGGAGTAACCCTGAATACACAATGGAATGCTATGCAGTAATTAAATATACTACTGAGGCACATAGCAATATCTCAAATTAATCTATGACATTATATGTCAAAATACAGATGACCTTTGCAAAGGAGACAAGAGGTGATTGGGAGGAGGCACACAGAGGATACAGGAGATACAAGCTGTATTCCTGTTTCTTGAACTAGGAGATAATTAAATGTATGTTCACTTTGGGAGAGTTTATTGAGCAATATATTTAAGGGTGGTATACTTTTATTTAATTAAAAGTTTAAAAAAGATGATCCTAGGGTTCATTTTTGTCAGAGGGAATTTTAATTTACTTAAGCAGCCCCTATTCTTCCCCATAAATATATCAAACCAATCTCATCTCTTTAAAGGACACCTTATAAACAGGTTCTTGGTTATACAGAAGCTAAAGCATCTAAATTGGACTTCATATCTCAAAACTCAGGTGCAATTTGTACTCAGCATATTCAGTTAAATTTGAAATGTGGATAAGTTTTATGTAAAAAAAAGCATTATGAATTCAGCTTACTATCAAGTCTAATGGAGCTCAAGTGTTTCTCTGCATAGTTAATCAAGTGGAGAGCTGAGCACTATCTATGTTAGAATAGCTTTTCCAATTTTTTTATCTCAGGGGAAAAGTCATACTTCCTTATCCTGAAAGTGTTTTCCAATGAAATGACAGCAACTGAGGATATTTTTTGGCCAATGCAATAAGCAAGAAAACTAAACAATCTATAAAACTAGGCTGTGGTATAAGCATGTATGCCAAGGTTTCCCCCTTGAGTTTAACATTGTCATCAAATACATACAAATAACAATTTTTCTCTAAATCATGGTTATTCTGTGCTACTCAAACTGTATTGCATGAAAGAGACTTTTTATGTGATTGAGTTGTAAATTTAGAGGAACCCAAAGGAAATATTTCTGCAGTATTATCATAATTGACTACATTTTGCTCAGGAATAACATGTATCATCATCTTAGGAATTAGATCACATAATTATGGTCTCTCAGTTATGGTGTCAAACACCATCTGGTCATATGGAACCTCAGTAATGGGTTCCTCATTCAGGCCTGAAGATTGACTAATCTGAGTTCTTATGCTACCACTTTCAGTACTATTATCATCAAATAAGTAACATAGCTTCTACCTTTACATTAGGAATAAATAATCCTTAAATTTGGTTTGCACATAGGAGATACCTCGTAGCAAAGACTGGGAACACCAGGTAAGCTATCCACAGTTTAACGACCCTAAGATTGTTAGATATAAAGACAGGGAAGGATCTGAAAACCAAGTGATTCAGCAATAGAGTAAGAAATTAGTGCGTCCCTATAAGCAAGTTAGGGCTCTGAAATTATTGCAAGTTAAGGTGATTAATTATGATAGTGACAAATCATTGACTTCAAAGTATGACAGACTCAGACTGGTTAGAATCAAGTTAAATAGGCAGGAAAGGCAGATTATAAAGTTTTCTATAATCTGGTTGTGGTAGCACACACCTGTAATACCAGCTTTCTGATAGACTGATATAAAAGGATTACAAGTTTGAGTCCAGCCTAGGTAATTTAGAAAATTAGAAGGCTCTATTTAAAAAATAAATAAATAAAAAAGGTAATGATGCAAAGTAATCCTATGAAAATTAGGCAAATAATTTGAATATACCTTCTAAAATGAAGAAATACATATGGCTAATCATTATATGAAAATGCTAAATATCATTCATCATCAGGAAAACACAAATCAAAAGTACAAAAGTGAGATACAATCTCATCCCCATTGGACTGGCAAGAATTGTGGGACGTGTGATCAGAGTAAGGGAGAGTATTTTGACAAGGATCAATGGCAATGTGTCTTTAACTGTAATATATTTTTAAAATTTAAAGTTTCACTGAATTTTTGATCATACCTCATACATAATAATACTCCATTGCATATTTTGAGATGGCTAAGAAGTGATTTTAAATGTTCTCACTACCAAAATTATAGTAAGCACGTAGTTTATGGATGTGTTAACTTGCCTAATTTGATCGTTTCACAATATATTTGGGGGGGGCGTCTGATTTTTTTTTTTTGAGTTCTTTATATATTCTAAATATTAGTCCTTTGTCTGAGGAACAGCTGGAAATTTTTTTTTCCCAGTCTGTGGGCTGTCTCTTCGCTCTGTTGGTGGTTTCTTTTGCTGTGCGAAAGCTTTTTTATAAGATGAGATCCCAGTTGTTGATTCTTTGTGATATTTTCTGGGCAATAGGGGTTTTGTTCATAAAGTCTTTGCTTACACCTATGTCTTCAAGAGTTCTACCTATTCTATCTTCCAGAAGATTTAGTGTTTCTCTTTTAATATTTAGATCTTTGATCCATTTTGATTTTAGCTTAGTGTATGGTGAAAGATATGGGTCTAGTTTTAATCTTTGGCATGTAGAAAGCCAGTTTTTCCACCACTATTTATAAAAGATAGCTCAGAGGCTATCTTTCTTCCAGTGAGGGTATTTGGCCCCTTTGTCAGAGATAAGGTGGCTGAGAGTGTTTGGACTTGTTTCTGCATCATCTAATCTGTTCTGTTGGTCCTGAGGTCTATTTGGTTTTTGGCCAGTACCATGCTGTTTTTATTACAGTAGCTTTGTAATATAATTTCAGGTCAGAGATTGTGATGGCCCCTGCTTTGATTTTGTTGCCCTGAATTGCTTTTGCTATTCTAGATGTAGCCCATGAATATATAGTTGTTGTCAATTAAAAGTAAAATAAAGTATAAAAGTATAATACAAATATACAACAATTAAAATAGTGTGATACTGGCATATAAGTATATATTTATGGACTAGTGGCACAAAATACAGAGCTTAGAAATAATCCCAATTACGTATGGCAAATTGATCTTTGTCAAGAGTGCAAGAAATATACAATGAGAAAAAGTCTTTTCAATATAACTGGTATTTAAATATTGATTTTAAATCAAGCAAATCTTGTTAAACTTTTATTAAGTTGGATATTTTAATCTCTATATTCTTTCATACTTTCTATAGATACAGTCATATCACTTGCAAATGCTGACAGTTTTCTTATTTGTCTAATCAATCCCTGTTTTATTTTTCTTGTTTTATTCTGCTGCCTAGGACAGCCAGTGTAATGCAGAATGGAAGAGGCAATTACTAGAACTTCATAGAAATATATCTAAAATAGAGAAACCTCTATCTGTGTGGGGACATCATGAATCATCTGCAGAAACAAAAACAGTATTTAAAATATATATATATTTTTTTTCTGTTTGGCAAAACTTACATCATGTGACAGCTGCTAGTGTCTTACCAATGATAATAAAATCTGTTCGGCATCCCTTAGGCTTCCTCCTACTTTTATCCTCCTTTTTGTTATCTCAGGGAAGGAGAAAGCAGCTTTGCAAGAGGACACATGTTCGCTAAACTGTGGCCAATCAATTTGGATAATCTCTAGTGTGAATTTTCACTTTAGGCAGACAAATTTGTTACTCCTAAACAAACTGTTTCTTGAAGGAATAATTCATTGGGCATAGAATTCACAGAAACTTGGTAGGCATTTCTAATTTCAAGCAGGACAAGATTGCTTTTCTTTATATGGACAGTGTTGCATGTAAGTAAGATTATTCATTGGTTAGTTTTTAAATAAATGGCCCACTTAAAAAATAACAGGTTGAAAAAGTACAAAATGCAATCTCCTACTATTTTTTCCAGAATGACAAATGTAGCTTTGCTCTTCTTAATTATATATTTTTGTTTGTTCTGGAACTTGAACCCAGGGCATCATGCATATTATGCAAGCACACTACCATTGAGTTATATTCCTGGGTCAAATTTTAAAATTATGAAAACAGTGGTAAATCTATTCAGATGAAGTACATAGGGAGATATGTTTTTAAGTTTCTTGGGAGTACATGGGAATAAAACTTTATATATAAAAAATTACATTTTTACTTCTGTTTGCCCTTCCACATTGACTCTTCCTTTGTTTACCCTAACAGTTCCGCTCCTGCAACGGGGAAACATTTAAGTGTGAGAATGTTATCTGTTGAAGGGACTGCAAATTATTGGCACAGGTAGGTTCAGTACCCCTCCCTGCCTCCATGTCAGATACTAATTGATCGTGACAGTCTTTGGAGATGAAACCTAATATGACTGAAGATTAATTTTCAGCATGGAACTCCAGTTGGTCAGTCAATCAAATCTGGCATTTGACAGGGAACCTATGCTTCATAAAGTAAAACAGAACATAAATCTCAGAGGTACCTTCTTTTGTCAAGAAAAAGAGGGACACACTCTTCTCCCATACAAGTCTTCTGTACAAGATTGCTATGCCTAAAAGTTACAGGATATTACTTTTGAAACACTAGAATAATGAGATCAATAAATATAATTTATATTAGCAATCATGCATATCCAAATGCAGTAGTATATGTGTTTTGGAAAGGTGAAATGTGAAGGATTTCTAAACTGTGAAGGAGAAACTAATGTGATTCTGGTATATATTAGTGCTTATTATACTACTTTTCTAGATTATTGAACAAATCTCAGTTAAAGGTTTTTTTTTTGGGGGGGAACATTTAACATGAGTCAACAGAATTTTGATGGTGTTTATTTTCCATGCAGCTGGAAGCAGGTGTCTCACTGTCTAATTCAATGCTAAGTGGGGCAGGAGGAGAGATTGGAAAAAAAGTCTTTAGATTTTGGGCCTCAAAGAAATTTTTAATGGTGCAATGAATAATACAGAAAGCCATAATTATTTCTGAATACTTCACAGTTAAGATGATATTTGGGTAAATAATTAGCTTATAATGGCTTTGATAATTTCTAACATCTGTTACCTAAAATCTGCTGATTTTACTTCTAGAAAAAGCAAAGAATATTCTTGAGGCAGTGCAAAATTGAACACAGAAATATTACAAATACTAACTTGGAAAGAAATACAGTGTATCTTTCTCTGGATGTTAAAATCTAATGATCTATAATAATCAGAAAAGTAATCAAATATAATATTGATAGGTTAACAATTGTCTATAAAATATCTTGTCTTTTGTATTTTATTTCGTATCTAAGAGAGTAATCATAATACTATTCCTTCACAGTATGGTGGGAAGAAAATCCATCATATCTGAGAAGTTCTCTATTGTAAGAACTTAACTGCCAAGTAAATTAACTAATAATAAAATCCATGTCTTTCATTCAAAGGAAAGATACATGAGATTTTTGATTCTTTTCATACTAAGAATCTTAATATATAATGTCTAAATGAAGAACAAAAGGCAAGTTTATGGCTATTATTTACTTCTGATCAGTGAGGAAGGAAGAAGTCAGATAATAACACATTGAAAAACATTATTTGTCTCTGCCTTCAGAACCCAGATCCATACCTTGCCCCTTCAATGATTAAATTTAAGAATAAAACACACATAGGTCATCATGAAATGATGAGACTTACTATCTAAAGTACTGGAAGCAAGATTTTTCCAAAAGATGAGCTGTTTTACATTTTAATTCTGAACAAATTTATTGAGCACAACACTGGCTTAGTACTAACCTGATACCTTTCACATTTATATTTAGTGCATGTATCTTGAAATAACTAAGTGGAGTGGCTATAATCCCTTGAGAATGTTGTACAAAATCCTTTATGAATCGTAGTTTTAGTATATTAAAAATTTTTTTTTAACATATACCTTTCAAAAACAGTAAGGTTGGGGTTGGGGATTTAGCGCCGTGGTAAACTACTTGCCTAGCTAATCCAAAGCTCTGAGTTTGATCCCCAGCACCGCCTCCCAAAAAACAGTAAGGTAAGAAGCAGTACTGCTTAGATTACATGTGCGAATTACATTAGTTAATACTTTCAAAGCATTGTTTGTACTCCTCTAGGATTGCACATGTGTGATAAAGTCCTGAGTCATATAAGGAAGAATAGATTGCCTTAAAACAACTTTTAAAACAACATAACTGTTCACTATAAATGTATTTCAAATACAAAAAAGTGATCCTGTAAATTTTGAAATGCTAAATTAATTGCAACAATAAGATAAAATAGGTTTTATTAAAAAATTTCAATACATGGCATTATTACAATAGCATAAAAAGTACCAAAAGCACAGTGCGTCCATTGCACATAATTTTATTTTAAATTAATTTTGGCAAGAATAATGATCGCGATTTTAGTAAATTAATATAGAAACAACTTTTGAAAATCTTAAATTAAGAAAATATATCTTTCAGGATTCATTTCGCTCTCTGATGTGTTCACGTATACACCTTCTTATACATTAGCTTGTAATATTTCTCATCAGACAAATACTTAAAGAAGTTATGAGGACCCATTTTAGAGGCTTTTTGCTCGTCCTCAGGTATTTGAAACCAAGTAAATTGTGAAAGCCTAGATTATGAATTACTTTTTTGTGAATTACTAGGTAGACAATTAAGCTCTTTTTTCCAGACAGTAAGAACTGAGGATCGGAATCATAGTGCAAAACTACATTTACTATAACTTTTCCTTGCAGAGGAATATGAACTGTGATGCCAATTACAATACAATTAAATCAAATGACATTCCTTGAGTCTTCACATTTAAATTTTATCACTATTTACTTCTACTCTGTGTAACTCAACTTTTCCATTCATGTTGTGCTTGACTATTCTTAGCTCTATTTATTGCTTCTATAACTTTTTGCACCTGAAACCTGAAAACCTCTACTCTGAGCCAATTCTGAAGCATAGTTATCTTTATCTCTATTTGTTTTATCAGAGACAAGATATTAACTTTTGACTTTTTAAGCTGGATTTTTTATCCAGTTCATTAAAAAGGAAGGAAGATGATTTGTGGCTTCCTACATGTGATTGAACTGATGAAATGTTTCTTTATTACAGCTATTTTCCATTCTTCTCAGCTCTACTGATAAAAAACCCACAACCTTCACAGCTTGTGTTTGCCTGATTTAAACTTTTTTAGTGCAACTCTTCCTATAGACAAATACTCTTTTTTATTGCACCTGAAAATTGTAAAATATATTTTACTTGACTAAATAAATTAATACAAATATATGGAGTTTCTCACCTTTTTCTTTTACTGTGATTCTTTAAATCTATGCTAACGTGGCATTATTTTATTTGTTGGGCAGACCAGCAAAATGCCAGAAGTTTATACTTACAATTCTAGATTTTGGGGGGCGGGGTTGCTGGGAATTGAATTCAGGGCCTTGCGCTTGCAAGGCAAGTGCTCTACCATCAAGCCAAATCCCCAGCCCCCAATTCTAGTTTTTGAAAGCTTAACTTCCAGAACATTCTCCCACTTAGGAACATACTAAATGTTTATCAAGTATGCTCCAAAATTTTAGTCAAATTGGCAACATGTGACTAGAGTTTTGGATTTCTAATCTCAACATAACATGTATAATATCCTACCCAGAAATGTGTAATTTAGGTGTAAGGAACATGCCCAAATATATTAAGTAGCCCCTAGGCAGCCTGGCATATGGGAAGAAGTATAAGATTTGGAGCCATTTACACTAACGTCTTTCTTGGATCCACCTCTTAGTAGTTGAGGAAAAGCAAATCTATGAAGTTCTTAAACTTTTTTTTATAAATTATTACTAGGGACAATGGTGCTAATAGAGCTGTTGTGATGATTAAACTGTAGAAAATAATTTATATAATATTCTTGGTATACTTAAGCATTAAACAAGTGTTGCTTTCCATTTATAGCTTTCTCTCAATTAATGAACATTTATTAATTCTCACTGAGTCCCAGACATCGTGGTAGTTGATAATAATGCATTTGCATTGCCTAGAACAAAATTTGGATCAAAATATATCATTAACTACGCTGAAGAAGACTAAAATGCTGGGTCTAATGAATAGTAGCTCTGCTATCTGCAAAAGATTTGAAGATATCTAAAATATTTTTAAATTTCTAAGCAATTATAATATATATTATCGTCCTTACCTTGTAGATGAGGAACTGAAGTTCAAGATAAACAATTTGCTAATGGTTGCAGCTACTGGTAAAGTCAAAGTAGTACATGTTGTTTATCAGATTGTTAAAATCTATGCTCTTTCATCTGAGAAATTTTACTCCCAAATATCTTGAATGAATAGGAACATATTTCAAATCTCCTGAAGTTTCTTGAGACTCAGAAGTTTAGAAATTTCACTGGGTATATTAGTTCAGAACATAGTAATACTATGGTTCCTATCTGAAGATAAACATTTCTGTGATATTATGTTAGTTCTCAGAATAATCTTGCTTGCATCTTAACACGATTTCTGATAGTCCCCTTTATCTGACAATAAAGATTTCATGTTCAATTCTCGTTTTGTGCCATTAATATTTGACCTATGGTAAACACTTTTAAGTTTCTTCATATATCCTTTTGAAAGTTTGTACTTAGCAACATGCCAAGGTTCCTCAGTTGTTCATATATATTCTGTATATACCGAGATAGACAATCCATGTGATCTATACCTCATGGCATAATTAAACTATGAACCAAGTATATGAATGAGTCAGATGATTTCCTTTGTTTAAAGAGTACTATCTTAAATCAATGTTTCTCAAAAGTCATTCTCAATAACACAACTTCTGAGATATTTCCAATGAAAGATGAGTAAACAAAAAATGAACAAACAAAAGCAGAAGCAAATGAAAATAGTTAACTGATTTGTAAATTTAGGACAAGATGTATACAGTATCATTCTGTGGCAATTCAGAAACACACATAAGCATATTAAAACTGACATTATCCATAATGCTTAAAAGGCTAGAATTTAAAATCCAGAGCTTCTCACTAATTTGCCATAGAACCCTATGCATGTTTGTGTAGTATATGTGTTCAAAAATCTGTCCCAAATTTATTCTTATGTTCCTTATCTATTTTTATTTCCAAAAACAGTTTACAGACTTTAGGAACATAAGTAATGTGTTCTTAGGGAAACTGCCACCTCAGAAAAACATCTTCTATTAGTCTGATCAAAATTAGCAAAGACAAAATTTCAAAATCTCTGGAGCTTGATCAAAGGGCTTATAACCAATTGAGAGGCATTTATTCAACAACTACAGAAACTCAGTAAAATCAGTGGGTGGCTGTGCCTTTTAAACTAGGTACTGCACTGATGGTTCCAAAGCTTTATATTTGGGGAAAACTGTTTTAGTAGATTTAGCTAAATGGCAATTCCCATCTCCTCTAGATTCACTGGGATGGATAGGCTATTTTCAGTTATTTTAGCAGCTACTGACACAAAAGAACCTATTGTTCTACAATTTTATGCTATAAAGGGTCAGTGCCTAAATCTAGTGAGTGGTAACGGGAAAGCAGCACTGATTAACCCACAGTCATCTCCTGCTACTTGGATAAGCAGCTGGTAAAGTGTGACGTCCTCCTGTCCACAGAGTCGAGTCATAAAAGACCAGCTGTGGTGTGCTTGGCAGTAGATTGGAGCCTGCCATCTTTCCCAGGTTCCAGTGATATAAAAACAATTCCAGGGTGATTCCTCAGCAGGGCAACATCAGTATATCCCATCCTCCCCAGACATGATATGTAGACCATCCATATGGGTCGGGACCACAGACAGGCAGTCACATCGGTTTCCATTTCCACATACCTCAGCAACTGCTCCGTTACACGGATGTTCTGCCTTGGGGAGAGTAAGGGCAGGCCTTAAGAATTGAAATACCTTTTTCTTGTCAAGGAATCAACTTTTAATGGCTCGGACTGTGAATGCCCCAAGGAGTTGTTGAAAACATTACAGAAAACAGCTAGCAATTAGCAGAAACTAACAGCTGGGTGTCATAAAATATAAATAGGGTAGCCATAAGCTTAACGGAGATATCCAAGAGAGAGATAGTCAAATAAAGCTTGTCTAAAACCACAGCCATCAGAGGTGGTCAAGAAGACTCACACACAAGATTGTATACTCTAAAGAGTAATAGTATAGTTTGTATACTGTGGAGGCAATACACAACTCACTGCATTTTTCTATTCCCACCACTAACAAAATATACAACCAAAAGTACAAGCAACAATTCTCAGGAATGACCAGTTAGTATCCAGATGTACTACAACATATGATCTAAAATGTTCAATTTTTAATAGAGAAGTATAAACCACTTGAAAGAAGAGAAAATGTAAACAGTTGAAAAGCAGGCAAAAAGCTGCCTTTCATGCAGTATGGACATAAGATACAATAGACAAGGACTTCAAAGCAGCTCTTGTTAATATGTTGAAATATCTAAACAAAACATGATTAAAGAATTAAAGTATGACAATAATGTCTCACCAAATAAAGAATATAAATGAAAACACAGAAATTATTCAAAAGAACCTTAGAAATTCTGTAGTTCAAAAGCACAATAATAAAAAGAAAATTTAAAAATCAGTAGGGACTTCCAAATTCTGATTCATTGTAAGAAGCTTAGAACTTGGAACAGAATAAAGATACAGAAAGAACTCCAGGCACACTTAAGTACGTTACTTTTGACTAAAGGGCCAAATCCTTTCCTTGGAGGAAAGATAGCTTCCTTAACAAATGGTGCTGGGAAAACTTGCTATCCACATGGCAAAGGTCGAACCTAGACCCATGTCTCTCATCATGCACTAAGCTCAAATCAAAATGAATCAAAAATCAAAACATTAGAACAGAAACACTCAGTTTGCTGGGAGATAAAATAGGTAAAACTCTTAAAGACACAGGTGTTGCACAAGAAATAATACCAAGAATCAACAAGTGGGATCATGTCAAATTAAAAAGCTTCTGCACAGCAAAGGAAACCACCAATAGAGTGAAGAGACAACCTACAAAATGGGAAAAATATTTTTCCAGCCACTCCTCAGACAAAGGAATAATATCTAGAATATGTAAAGATCTCAAAAAACTAGACCCCCTCAAGTTTAAAGATCTAATCAAAAAATGGGCATCTGAAATGAATAGACTACTCAGATGAAAAAATACAAATGGCCAACAAATAGGTGAAAAAAATGTTCAACATTCCTGGTCATTTGAAAAATGCAAATTAAAACAACATAGAGATTCTATCTCACTCCAGAAAGAATGACTACCATCAGGAAATCAACCAATAACCAATGCTGGTGGGGCTGTGGGGAAAAAGGAACACTTCTCCATTGTTGGTAGGACTGTAAACTAACACAACCACTACGTAAATCAGCATGGAGATTCCTTAAAAACTATAAGTGGAAATTCCATTTGACTCAGCTATTCCCCTTCTCGATATCTTCCCAAAAGAATTAAAGACATCGTACCAGAGTGATGTGTGCGTACTCATGTTTATAGGAATGCAATTCATAATAGCTAAATCTTGGAAACAGCCCATATGCCCATCAACAGATGATTGTATAAAAAAAAAGTGTTATTTATATATAATGGAGTACTACTCTGCAATAAAAAAGGAAAAATTTGAGTCATTTGTGGAAAAATGTATGCATCTTGAGACCATAATTTTAATTAAAGTAACTCAGATGCACAAGCTTAAATATCACATGGTTTCTCATGGTTTCTTTTATGTAAAAATGTAAATATATATATATGACAGATACTAGGAAAAAAGAAAAAGAAAAAAAGGTATTGCAATCCAGTGCAGACAATGTATCTAAAAGTGTACCTTGATTTAGTACCATTACCTTAGATGTTTTATATGCTCTTTGGTCTATTAATCTGGTTTCCAATCTCCATATATGATAATTAACTTTATAAGGTCTTATAGGATAAATAAATGAAACTGATGATAGAAAAATAAAAGGAGGATGGAGGGAGGGAGGAAAAAGAAGGGAATCGAAGTGTACTATATACATGTACTAGTCCCCTACAGTGAATGTAATCATTATGTACTGCAAACATGTACCAATAAAAGTCAAAAATAATTCCAGTAAAAAAAGAAGTACTGTTTTGTACTGACAACAAGTAAAAGGTTGAAAAAATGAATAGTAACAGCTATTCTTATATCCATAAGAGGAGTGAAATCCAAAGGTAAACTACTGCCCCCCTCCCACAATTAAGGAAGAATGGGCAAATATGAAGACTTAGAACCTACCAGAGCAAAAATATCCTTGGGGACAAGTGCTAGGGTAGGAAAATCTAAACTCTATTTGACAAATTGCTGGAGGCTCACAGTCGATAACTCCGAGTCTGAAAACTCTACGGGGACCTAGTCTTAGACATAACCCATGGCTTTGTGCTGTGCATCACATATCAATCTGGTTTTCAGAGTGAATATTGGAGAAAAATCCCCTTATGCTCCTGGCAGGCAGAGGGGAAAGGAACCACTTTGAGAAGTGCCAGAATATCCTAGGTTTTTTTGCAACAAAGGCTACCTCAGGAAAAATTATTTGACTATACTCTATACTGCCAGAGATTTATAAAAGCCTAAATGACATGAGAGAAAAGGAAATGCGTAGCTCCAGTCCACTTTGGCCATTCCGTCTCACCTAATAGGAAAAGAGCATGAGAACCAAGTGTGAAGTTCACAGTCCAGAGAAAAAGGCTTACTAAAAGAGCATACTTCCCCTCCTCCTATACCTTACCAACATCTTACTAAGTGCCCATTTTCAGCAGTTCCAGTTAGCCATCCCATCATGTACAACTATCAAGAAGAAGTTACAAAACATAAAACAAAGCAAGAAACAGATTAAAGAGACAGAGCAGACATCACATTTCGGTAGGGCAAAGATAAGAGTCATTTGTCCAGAAATGTAATATAACTATGTTTAATATGCTAAGGGCTCTAAAGCAGTGGAAAGAACAGATGGACAATGTAAGGAGAAAGATGGAAATTCTATGACAGAACCAAAAAAATGGCAGAGATGAAAAAAATAAACTAAAACAGAAATGAAGAATGCCTTTGATGGGCTTATTAGTAGACTGCATACAAATGAAGAAAGAATCTCTGTTCCTAAGGTTATATTAATAGAAACCTCAAAAAATAATAAAAAAAACAGAAAAATGACAGAAAAATAGAACAGAATGTTCAAGAACTGTCAGGTAAGTGCAAGAGTTGTAATATGCATGCAAAGGGAATATAAGAAATAAAAGGAAAAGAGAAATGAAAAGAAAAAATATTTGAAAGAAAAATGACTGAAAATTTCCCAAAATTAATATCAGATGCCACACTACAGATCCAAGAAGGTCAGAGAACACGAAACAATACAAATGCTCCCCAAAAGGGCTGACATCTAGGTGCTTAATTTTCTATGTTTTGCTTTTTGTAATATTTTACCATTTACTTGTATTTGTTTTGTTTCTTTTTTATAGTATATGTTTGTGATACATAATAATTACATTTTTCTTGTGGAATTGGTACATGCTCACAATACATCTTAATCATTTTTTACTTCGCCATTTTCTCCCCACCCTCCTGACTTCATTTTCAAGCTACAGAACATTAAAGATAAGGAAAGAAACCTTGAAAAAGGAGAAACCCTTTGCCTAGCAAGGAACAAAGATAAAAATTATATCTGGCTTCTGCATCTCACTGGATGGTACCTATCCACCTTGAAGACAGAACTTCACCTTCTGGATCACTTGGACTCAATGCTAAACACCTCCGGAAATGGCCTCATAAACACGTCCAAAATAATGCTTTATCAGGTTTCTAGGTATTTCCTAATTCAGTCAAGTTGACACTAACGTTTAAACATCACAATTATCATAAATAATCTCTATGACCCAGCTGTATATTTGCCCCAAATTCCATGTTAAAATAGTAACTCATCTGGAGAAAAATGGAAGCATCTCGAGACCATAATGTTAAGGGAAATAAATCAGTCATAGAAGCTTAGATATCATGTGATTGCTCTTATATGAGAAACTCAAAGTATAAATGAATTAAAGAACAAAATAGGAAATAGGGAAATAGATCCTCAGTGACTAGGAAAGGGGACCAAGCTAAGGAGGGAATGGTAAGTGAGGGGAGGGAAGGGAGCTTAGAAAGAATTATGATGTGTTATGTGCATGTGCTAGCTCCCTATGATGAACTGAATTATTACGTACTGCAAACATGTATCAATATTTTTTTTAAAAAGAGTAACTCCTAAGTGATGCTAACAGAAGGTGAGATTTTGTTGAAAGTTTAGTTATGACAGTGGAGCCTTCATGATTGGAAATAGTGTTTTTGTATAAGATTGCTCAGAAAGATAACTTGCTCCTTCTAAAATACAATGACAAAATGAGACAACACTGTCTAGGAAGAAGCAGTCCCTCACCAAACATGGAATCTTCTTGTAGCATGATATTGTACTTCTAAGCATCCAGAACTGTGAGAAATAAATTTCCATTATTCATAAATCATTTAGTGTATGGTATTTTTTATAGGAGCCCAAATGTACTGAGGTAACTATGAAGGTCAAAAAGAAATTGGATGACCTATTTATCATGCTAAGCAATATATCAAGCAAGGAAGATTCAGTAAAAAATATCTTTTAAAAATGACACCTTGAAACAAACAAAAACAGAGAAAATTAGTGCTAGAACAAAGCATTAAAATGAGTTGTTAAGACTAAATGCAAGTGATGCCACACAATTATTCAAATTCACACAAAAAAGAATGTCATATAGATTATTATGTAGAAAATATAAAAACTAAAAATTGTATATTTGTTTTCCTTAATGTAAGTGATTTAAGAAACAATTGTAAAAGGTAATATTTATCTAACTGTGTTCTTGACCCTATGACATATACAAATATTATACAGAAAGTAATTGGACACAGACAGCATTAAAGAGGTAGCTGAGTCCAAAGTCATAATGGAATAAGGAAATAACACTAGATGTTAAGGTGAACACACAGGAACAAATGAGAAGCATCAGAAGTGGTAAATAAAAACTTAGTCTAAAGAATCTATAAGTATATATTTGCTCTCTTTTTTATATACTTAAAATATATAAAGTTATGTCAGTCAATATGTATAATAATATCTGTTGTGGTATTTCCTACAGATGTAATATCATAGCAATAACATCATCAAAAGGGAAGGAGGGGATGGAACTACATGAGAGTAACATTTCAACCTTTTATAGGAATTGTGTAAATCTACATCTAAAATAGATTCTGAAAAATCAAGATGATCACTATAAGCCTTAGAATAACCACTAAGAAAAAGACACAGATTAGAAGTATGATTATAACTAAAAAAAATTCTATTATATAAATCACACTAGCCAAAAGAGAGATTTTGAAGGTTCTCATCACAAAGAAATTATAAATGTCTGAGATGACATGTAACCTAAATACTCCAAATTCATTATGCAAATGCATACATGTACCAAAATAATATACTATACCCTACGAATATGTATTTCCATCAGTCAATTAATAATAAATGAAACTAAATTTTAAAAAGAAAATGATTAAAATATATTATAAAATCATTCAGGGAAAATATTACACTAAGAACTATTCACTTAATACAAAACAAAGAAGTAAAAGAGAAACAGGGAAACAGAAAGACGTATATAAAATACAAAAAAAGGAAGATAGAAATAAGCCCAATCACATGAATAACAACACTCACTGTAGTTAAACAATCCAATTAAAAGAACAGGTTTTCAGACTGACTGTTGAAACACAATTCTAATATACTCAATCTTCAAATGGAACTCTTTGGATTTAAAAATACAGATAGAATAAAAGAAAAAGATTAGAAAATGTTTCTCATGCGAACAGTAACCATGACAGAGCTGAAATGGCTGTGTTACTATTAAAAAATACACTTAAAAACAAAAATATTACTAGAGATAAAGACAGGTATTTTATAATAATAAAAATCACTCCATTAGGTAAAATTAACAATTAGAAACCTTTATGCACCTAAAACAGACCTCCAAAATACATGCAACAAAAGTAGGCGTAAGTTAAGAGAGAAAGAAAAAACTCAGCAAGAATATATGAGACTTCAATGCTCCATTTAAATAATGGATAGAACAACTAGACAGGAGACCAATAAGAAAATAGAGGACACGAGCAAACCTATAAGCAAAATAGGCCTAATGGTCATTTCTAGGAAAATCTACCCACAATAGGCACTCTTCTCAAGTACATTTAGAGGAGTCTTCAGGACTGAGCACACGCCAGGCCATAAAACAAGCTTAAAGACATTTAAAAGGATCGAAGTAATATAAACTTTATTTTGTAATCACAATGAAATTAAAATCAGTAATAGAAATATATTCAGAAATTTTAATGAAAATTAACATGCTCCCAAATTATTCAAAGGAAAAAGTACAAGAGAAATTTGAAAATATTTGTAGATAAATTAGTAGTTGCTGTCCTGGTCCTGTGATCATTCTATCAGGCATGAAAAAAAATGTTGAGGCGATGTCAGGAAGAAAGAGGAAAAATGTGAGAATTATACCAGCATACCCTTCCATAGGCTTGAATGGCACAGTGATACTAGCATCCTCTCCACTCCTCTGTACCCTTGTCATCCCCTGTTCAGTCCTTAGATTACCACTAGGAAAACAATGTGCAATTCAGTTTACCAATCCGATTTGTTTTCACCTTCTTCACACAGAGCAGTATCCTTCCAAATAGGATGCTGTCTGTTTGGGTTGAAGCTACCAACTAAAAGTCAAGCAGCTCTTTATCATTCACTTGAAAGCTGTTTTATGGTGCACTGTTCAACTAATAACAGAATCCAGTAGCTCTTCACACAGCAGTAGTCCTAAGGAAAAGAAGCTTCCTGCTTGTATATCCTCCCTGCATTACCCAGGTAGCATGGGCCTGTATAAACCACTTAAATTCTCGAATCTAATGTCCCACCAGATGAGGGAAGGTGCTTGTGGCTTTTCTTCATTAGTCACAGTCAATGACATGAAGGATTAGCAACGAGATTTTAACCATACCCTCAATGTAGGTTCTGTTCTACACAGTGCGGATTTAGGCCATCTTACTGAATTCTATTTAACATTAATGTATCCAATTAATATTGCTTACAATGCTAGGTAATGGAAACATTCCCCAGTCAGATACAGGTCCGTCCCTATTCTAAAATGAAGTAAAAGAGAAGCAACCAAGTTATGGCTTGTATCTAGATGGCCCCCCAAAGCCTCATGCAGTCACAGGTGGAGCTTTTTGGAGGTGGTTGGATCTAGAGTGTGGGATGCTGGAATTAATTCATGGTGTGATGCTAGGATTAAATTAAGGGTGTCAAGGTATATCATGTACAGGTACAAATCCCCAATGATGAATGTTATCAATATGTACATCAAAAATGTACCATTAAAATAAAATTTAAAAAATAAATAAATAAATTAAGAGTGCCTTGCCCTGGGTGTGAGTGCTACCTACCCTAAGGGTGGGTAGTTTGGATAAAATATAAAGGACAGAAAGAGGGCTGGTATGGTTGCTGCTTGCTACTTGATGCTTTGTTGCGCTTGCTGCCTTCTGCCTGCCATGAACTGTTTCTCCTCTGTGGTGCCCCTCTGCCATGCCACCCTACCCTGGAGCCAGTAGATTAGGGACTGAAACCTCTGCACACTGTGAGTTTAAATAACCCTTTCTTCTTTTAACTTTGGGTGTTGGGTATTTTGTCTCAGCAACAAGAAAGGTAACTAAAATGAACCACTTCACATGAGATATGTTTAAATATATTAATTTTCCCACAAAAATCTAACTTTATTTCATCAAACTTGACTTTCCTAACTGTAGCCTCTATTAAGACTTTATCAGTAGGTCTTACTTTTTTTTTTTTAAATAGGTCTTACTTTGGTAATAACACTAGGTAAGAGAAGTATTTGCCAGCCAGATATACATTACATTATTCCCACCAAATATTCAGATAAAGGATATAGAACTTCTTTAAAAAGAGCCTATTTAAGCATTCCAACTTTTCTAATCCTTTAACCTTTTCATTTTTATATTATAGTCCTAGAAACTGCTCATCTTTACCCTTTTGATCATTTTTAGCCATTCTAGTATAAAAAGATTTTGGATCCTCAACAATGGGTTGAGCCAAGGGATCTTGGCTCTTTTATCAAGCTTTATCATGATTAATCAGCCTGACTATTGCCTCAGGTAATTTCAAATCAGATTTGTCATTGTAATCTTTTCCTCCTGACTTTTAAAATTTCTCCAAACTGGGGTTAATACAGCAAAATTGCTTGTAGCTTTTTAATTTTTAGAGACTAGCAGGGGCTCCGCTTGGCCCACTCCAATTCAAATTAACCCCATCAGTGTCCACTTTATTCATACCAGTTCTTAATAACCATTTTATGACAACCTCCTTGTTGAATCCTATGCCTTCTCTCCTTCTTTTTCTTCTTTATCTCATTTTTATTTGCTTTATTCATATTAAATTAAAAAAATTTTCATCTTCCTAGGATGAATTCTTTGACTCTCTTTTCTGTCATTCACCATTCTTTTATTAATTAATCTAATTTTTTATTAGCATCGTTAACATACATCCTGGGAAGCTGAGACATCAAAGCCTTCCTAATCTGATTTTCTCTGCAGTAAGTTTATATGGGGTGTTCACATTAAGGGGGTTCATTATCCACAGCATTTACCATGACCTTGGCAAACTGTTATATTCAGGAAATGAATATCTTGATCATCATAAATCCAATGTCATATGGCTTACACACAAAGTATATCAATTACTCAATTTGAGGTATTAAACTAGCATTTATAGGACATATTGGGCAGTCTGTATTCTAAGAATAAATGCACTTTATAGAGTCTTTTATCCAGTCTACTAGGCTAGCTATTCCCTCAAGAATAATCTCCTGTATATCTGGATTACATGTAACCAGCCACATGAGTTGGTTCCATAGTGAATTATAGAACTCAATCATGCTCTTACATTCTAGATCATTTAAAACCGAAGATATTTCTCCCACATTAATTATTCTCACAACCTATTTTAATAAATTTTCCTCAAGAAGCTGATGATATTGATTGATAAAGTGAAAAAAAATCTTTCCCATTATACCTTCTGGTTTCAATATCTTCTTGGTTTTAACCTTCCCACACATTGGCTGCCTTCTTGGCAGCCAGAAGTCTTAGAGGTACGTTCTGTTGTCTTGGCATAATTTTGCAATGGGATTAAATATTGAGATGAGTGGCAAAAACTCATACTCACTGAAATACAGGCTTCATCTAGGATCCAGTATTTATTGCATTTTATTTTAACTATTAGAGATAACAAGCATCAAGGATGTTAATTTTTTTTTCTTATTACCTTGCATTTCCTTATGTACCCAAAACATTTATTTTCTTATGTACTGGGGAGTTGGATCCATCTCTAAACTACATTGGTAAATTTCACTTTTAGTAATTAATAGCAGCATAATTCTAGCTTCATATCATGGGTGACCATGGGGCCATCCAGGAATAAAAGGTTCCTCTTCTCCCACTGTTTTATTTTATTCCTTCCCCAGCCACAACATGTTCCAAACCAGGGCTAGTCTAGAAAATCCCAACACTGGTACCAATATAAAAGATATGTAGGGAAGCTCAAAGAGTTTTCCTACTTTAAGTCTATCCAAATTGACTACAAAAACTGAAAATTCTTCTTAGACTTGTAATAAAAATAAAACTGAATTGAACATGAAGAAAATCTCAAGTCTAGAGGATGTCATTGATAAGTTCTACAAAAAAAAGTAAAGAGAATTAGAGCCAGTTCCTCAAAAACTCTTCCAGCAAACAGAAAAAAAAAAAAATCCTTGTAGTACAAGTATCCTGGTAGCAAAAATCAGATGTGTCATCATAAGAAAACTAGAAACCAATAAATTTAATGAGTACAGATGCTAAAATTCTACACAAAATCTCAAGAAAACCAAACAAATAGAAATATGAGGATTATATATTATGATTGAGTGGGATTTATCCAAGAAATAAAATACTGATGAAAAATTAAAAATAAAGGAATATAATGCACCACATTAATAGACCAAAGAGCAAAAACACACAATCATTTCAATAGACACAGAAAGTCATTTGACAAAACTCAGCACCAACACTATGATTAAAAAAAAGAAAATACATTTCTAAATAGAAATAAAAACAAATTTACTCATCCTTATATAGGACACCTACAAAAGCTGCTGTTAAATTAACACTTTATGGTGAATGGGTGAGTGATTACCCCCCTAATCAGGAAGATGTCAAATATGTCTTCTTTTGGCAAATCTAATATTATGTTGGAGGTGGTAGCCATTTTAATTAGGCGACGAAGGGAAATTAAAGGCAACAAGCCTGGAAAGAAAGAAATATAACAATATGTAGTTTTAGAGAAAATAATGTTTTATATGGAAAATCCTAAGGAAACTACTAAAACACTGTTAGAACTAATATAAGTTGAGTCAGTTTTCATAATACAGTATCAATATAAAAGAATAAATTGTGTTTCTGTGCATTAGCTATGACAATTGGAAAATAGAATTAAGAAAAAATACATTAGGGCTGGGGATTTAGCTCAGTGCTTAGAGTGTTTGCCTCACAAGCATGAGGCCCTGAGTCTGATTCCCGGTACCAAAAAAAAGAAAAAATACATTAGTAATAACATCAAAAATAACATACCTAGAAATAACTCTAAGAAAATGTAGGATTTGTACACTGAAAATGACAAAGCTGAGTAATGAAAAAAGAAGACACAATTAAAACAAAATCCCATGTTCATAGATTGGAAGATTTAAAACTATTAAGAAGACAATACTCACCCAACACGATCTGTAGGTTTAACATAATTTCCTGTCAAAATATCTGATACATATTGCAGAAATCAACAAATTAAATTTATATGCAAATGCGAGAAACTCAGGTTAGTGAAAATATTTTAAAAATAATAAAATTTTGTAAGGTTCACATTTCTCAGTTTCAAGGCAAAATAGTCATAGCAGTGTGGTAGTTAAATAAGGATAGACATGTAAATCAATGCAATAGAATTGAAAGTCCCAAAATAAATTCTTAAATTCAAGGTGAAGATTATCTCAACAATATTAGGAAGAATCAAACATTATAAAAACACAAAAGTGACAGAAATTAGTACAAATATCTTTTGATATCCCTGGGTGTAAAAAGTCTTACTCTTCTAAAAAGACACAGACTGGCAAATTGGTATAAAACACAGGACTCAACACTTTCCTGTTTGCAAGAGACACATCTCACTAGCAAAGACACACATAGACCAAAAGTGACAGGATAGAAAACAGTATTCTATGCAAATGATCAGTGAACAGATTAGAAGATGAAGAAATAACTCCAAACACACTCAAGCCACCTTATCTTTGACAAAGGAGCCAAACACCTTCACTGGAAGAAAGATAGCCTCTCTAATAAATGGTGCTAGAAATACCGGCTTCCGCATGCTGAAGATTAAAACTAGACCCATGTATCTCACCATCCACTGAACTAAAATCAAAATAAGTCAAAAATCTAAATATTAAAACAGGAACGCTAAATCTATCATAAGGTAGAATAGCGAGAACTCTTGAATACCTAGGTGTAGGCAAAGACTTTATGAACAAAACCCCAATTGCCCAGGAAATATCACAAAGAATCAACAACTGGGACCTGATCTTATTAAAAAGCTTTTGCACAGCAAAAGAAACACCAACTGGGTGAAGAGACAACCCACAGAGTGGGAAAAACTTTTTGTCAGCTGTTCCTCAGACAAAGGACTAATATCTAGACTATACGAAGAACTCAAAAAAATCAGACCCCCCCCCGATTTAAAGACCCAATCCGAAAATGGGCATCTGAACTAAATAGATAATTCTCAGATGAAGAAGTACAAATGGAAAACAAATATATGAAAAAATATTCAACATCATTGGTCATTCAAGAAATGCAAATTAAAAACACATTGAGATTCCTTCTCACTTCAGAAAGAATAGCTACCATCCATCAAGAAATCAACCAATAACAAATGTTGGTGGGGCTGTGGGGAAAAAGGAATCCTTCTCCTTATTTGTGGAAAGGTAGACTGGCACAAGCACTGTGAAAATCATTGTGGAGATTCCTCAAGAAACTAAAACTAGAGGTTCCAATTGACCCAGCTATTCTCCTTCTTGGTATCTTCCTGAAAGAATTAAAAGCATCATACTACAACAATGTATGCACATTCATGTGTATAGTGGCACAGTTTGTAACAGCTAAATCTTGGAAAGAGCAAATATGTCCATCAACGAATGAATGGGTAAAGAAGATACAGGTTTTTTATACAGTAGAGTACTACTCTGCCATAAAGGAAGATAAACTTGAGACATTTGTGGGTAAACAGATGTACCTTGAAACCATACTCTTAAGTGAAGTGTTCAAATATCACATAGTTTCTCTGGTATGAGAAATTAAAAGTGTAACAAGGACCAAAATGTATAATAGATATTGTAAAATAGGAAGAAAATATTCAAATGAGAAGAGAAACTAGGGAGGGGGTGAGGGAGAAAGGAAGGAAAGGAAGAGGAAAAAAGAAAAGAAGGAAAAATGGGAACAAAACTTTGTAAATAAGGAGAGGAAGAGGGGTTGAAAGGAGGGGACAGGAATGGAAAAAAAGACTCAAGTATATCATGTACAGGTACAAATCCATATGACGAATACTATCATTATGTATATCTAAAAAACACCATTAAAATTAATTTATAAAAAAGAGGGTGAAGATGTGAACTAAAAATTCCGTGAAAAAGAAAGGGAAGTACAGTACTCCAAACTAATTCTATGAGACCAGTATCACCCTAATACTAAAACCGTACAAGGACAAAACAAAAAGAAAACACTACAGTGCAACATCCCTGATGTATACAAATGCAAATATCCTTAATAAAATGCTTGTAAACAGAATTTAATAACACACTAAAATGATCATATACAAGATGATAATGTTGGCTTCATTCCAGGGATGTACTAAAGGTTCAACGTAACAAAATCGATATAATCAAAGACAAGAATCACATCATCATCTCAACTGATAAACAATAAAACTTTGACAACATTCATAGTCCTTTCATGATTAAAAAAAAAAACACCAAGGAAACTAAGTATTCAAGCATTGTATAGTAAAGGCCATATAGCCAAACCTATACCCACCATCATTCTGAATGAAAACAACAACAACATAAAAAAATGCATTTTCCTTAAAATCAGGAAAAAGCCAAGGATGTTCACTTTCACCACTCCTGTTCCATATATTTCATAAAATTTTAGCTACAGCAATTAGACAAGAGAAACAAGTATGATGGATAAAAATGAGAAAGGAAGAAGTGAAATCATTTTTGTTTGCAGATACTATGATCTTATACTTAGAAGACTCAAAAGATTCAACTAAAATAATTTCAGATCTGGTAAACAAATTCAGCAATGGGACAGAAAATAGCTTCAACATTTAGAAATAATCAACAGATTATCTAGACATCATTAATGAACTAACAGAGAAAGAAATCAAAAACATCCATTCAAAATAGCTTCAAGGTGTCTATGGAGAAATCTAATCAAGGAGGTGGAAGACTTCTACGTTGAAAATTTCAGCACACTGAAGAAAGAAATTGAAAAGGACAGTAGAAGAAGGAAAGACATCCCGTGTTCACGAATTGGTAGAATTAATATTGTTAAACTGTCCGTGCTACCAACAGCAATCTATTGCTTCAATGAAATCCCCATCAAAATATCAATGATATGCTTCACAGAACTAGAAAAAAACAATCCTAAAATTCATATGGAAACATAAAAGATCCAGAATAGTCAAGCAAGCCTCAGCAAAAAGAGCAAGTCTAGAGGCATCACAATACCTAAGTTTTAATTATACTACGAAGCCATAATGACAAAGCCAGAATGGTACTAGAAGAAAAAATAGAAATGTGAACAAATGGAATAGAATAGTGGATGTGGAAACAAATTCACACAACTATAGCCATCTGATTCTGGATAAAAGAGCCAAATACATACGGTGAAAAAAGACAGCCTCTTATCAAATGGTGCTGGGAAAACCAGATATCTACTTGTCGAAGACCGAAACTAGATCAATCCCTCTCACTGTAAAATGATCAATTCAATATGGATCAAAGAACCAGATATAAGACCTGAAACTTTGAAAGTGCTAAAAGGAAACTTAGGGGAAACACTTGAAGTCATAGGCACAAAGTCTTCCTAAATAGGCCTCCAATTGCTTAACAAATAATAACAAGAATCAACAAATGAGACTACATTAAATTAAAAAGTTTATGTACAGCCAAAGAAAAAAAATCCACAAAGTGAAAAGACAATGTGAGAAAGTTTTTGTCATTTCCTTTTCTGACACAGCATTAACATCTAAAATATACAAAGAACTCAAAAAAGCTTAACATCAAAAAATCAAATAACTCAGTCAATAAATGGGCAAATGAATTGAACAGACACTTCTCAAAAGAATTTGAAAGGGTCAATAGCCGTAAGGGAAATTCAAAACAATAATACATTGAGATTTCATCTCACTTCGGTCAGAATGACTATCACCAAGAATACAAAAAAAGATAAATGCTGGTGAATATGCAGGGAAAAAGAAACGCTTCCACACTGTTGAAGGCAATGAAATTAGTACGGCCACTAAAGAAATCTATGACAAGTTTTCAAAAAACTGAAATTAGAGCTACCATTTGATCCAGCTCTATCATTCCTTGGTATATCCCTGAAGGAATTAAAAGCACAGTGCAGGGATCCCTGCATACCCATGTTCATGCAAGTACAATTCACAATAGCTCAGCTATGGAAACACAGTAGGTGCACATCAACACATGAATTGATAAAGAAAAGGTGATACATGTTCTCAGTGAAGTATAGCCATAAAGAACACAATTTTGTCATTTTGCATAGAAAATGGATGGATCTGGAGCTCATCATGTTGACCAAAATAAACCAGACCTAGAAAGACAAATACTGCATGTTCTTCCCAAAATGTGGAATTTTAAAAACAATCACAAGATAGTTGAAGAAAGGCTACTATCAGATAAAAGTAATGAAATAAGAGGAAAGGGAAGGGATGTAATGGGAGGTAATCAGTCAGATGAACATGATTGAAATATGTTATACGCAAATATCAAAAATAGGAAACTAGTGGGAGGTCATGTCAAAGGGTGAAGAAAGTGTGAAGATAATCGTTAATAAAACTTTAATGTTACATGCTTGTATGAATCTGACAAAACGAATTCCATTAATCTGTATAATCAGTAAGAACTCATTAAAAAGAGTGAAAAAGTAAACAAACAAGGAAATGTAACCTATTATACCCAAGACAGTCAATGAATGCTACTTATCCATGTCCAAGCACTGTCTTATGACATGTATAGAAACACAAAAGTAATCACTTGTTATCACTTCTCAACTAGATGAAATTTATCAATAGTGTTTCTCTGAACATTTTGATTTGTAGAAACCTTCCAGTATCACAGTGACAATTTTTCTTGTTGATGAATGGCCCTAAGAGCCCAGGTCTGGTGATTTCAGGACAATATCACTATACTTACATTCTTATCTCAGAACAGTTCTTCTAAACAAAGCCACAGTACCTCTCATGTGTGTGAAAGACTCCAAGCATTCCTGGTGATGTATTTTCAGCAGTAATTTGAAGTATTTTTTATGTACATGTTTTCTTGGAGCTTCTGTAATTGTCGGGTTTTGCAGTGCTTCTTCAAGTTTTTTTACTCTGCTCACTCAGATGAACATGTAATCCTGGTGAAATTTATTAACTTGTTGCTCATGCTATAACATCTTTCTATTGGGGCGCACTAGGGAAGTATGATTTTGTAATACTGCAGGGTCATGCTCTTAGCTGTTTTAAACTACTGCAGGCCTTGGGGAAAATGCAAATCTTTCATACTCTCTTGCAAATCTTTTCAAAAGTTACATTTATCAAGTTTGTTCATGGATTCTTTTTGAGGTAGATAGAATAAAAGCGCCCTCCATACAGTTTACATTCGGACCACTTGGCAAGGTACCCAACTGCTACCTCACAGAAATAACCCTAAATCTTTTCTAGTATACACAAACACAGAGGCAAATTTTAAGCCCAGAAAAAAATCTTAGTCTAACAAAATAACTTAATTTGACATGTCCATTCAATAAAGGAAGAGAGTGACACTGCTCATTATATAGTTCTGGGTTTCTCATTAATTCTTGAAGAATTCTTTCTCAATGGAAAAGTATATTTTTGGTTTCTAAATTCAGGTAAGACTATCTATATTTACCTCTAACCTGTAAAATCTTAATTATCTGAGTTCAACCTCACCAGAATATTAATTTACCTGTGAATACTATTTGCATACTTTATTTACTATGGAAAAATCCCTGTTATAAATTTGCTTTCTTATTATTCGGCTGACTGAAAAAGAAAAGAATGAAGCAACAACCAAAACAACTTTCAGATTATATGTTGAAGCCAGTACTTCCTTTGAAAATTTATATCTTCTTCAAATCCAATCCTAAAAAAATCACTAGATATTGATATGATGGCCTCACTTACCAAGGCAGCATTATATATGACATTTATTGGAATCTACTCAGTAAGAGGAAATTTTATTTAGTTTAGAAACAAAGCATGAAACATAAATTATTGTGGTTAAGCACACAAATTTTGTTAACCAGAGCAATCCAGTCTGGCAACATTTGCATTTCTTGAAATATGACTCTACTTCACAAACCAGATATCACTTAATTCATCTTATTAGATGCAAAACAATTTGACTTTTCTTTAAACTTTTCTTAGGTATCTTTTGTAGTAAGAAACAAAAAGACGTATGTTGCATGTGGGAGGAGAAGTGACCCAAGAAAGAGACATAGAAAAATAGTTTGAAAAGCAAACCACTCTTTGTCTAAGGGTCAAGACACATAGCTAGGTCAGTTGAGAAGTTCCTGAAATAAAGTGACAAAATGTCATTTTTGTTTTACAGACAATGCATTTCCTGTTTCTTTAGATTCATATGAAAAAAGTGAATACATTTCAGTAGAATAGACAGTTCAATGCTCTATTTCTTTGACCTTTAAAATATTTTCAACTGTGAACAGCTGGCCAGTCTGCCCCTTTCCCAGAGGCTGCTTAAACTGTAAACAGGAGGCAAAGTAGAATTGCAGCCAATCTAATTATGGAATATTGAAAAGGTCAAAGCATTTCCCTGGGCTACAACATAGTAAGATCTTCATTTAAAAGAATGCCAAATGGCCTAGCTAGTAAATGGAACAGCAGCAATTTATATTTCTTATAAAATTAGTATTTAGAAGCTACTTCCCATACATAAATTTCTTATTTACCAAAAGTGTTTCAGTGTTATTTGGAATTGTCCAGAAAAGCAGCAGTATTTTGGGTTGCAGTATTTTGGGTAGTACCTGCTTTCATGTAAGGACAATCCATCTTACAATATGTGTAGAATAGTGTTTCAGTTAGCGTTCAATCAGAGATGCAGATACTAAAAAATTGGGGCTTATGTAGGGGATAAATCTTAGACAGCTATGAACACTGATGAAAATTTCTCAGCAGATTTTATGACTATATTTCCCTAAGCTGAAATGAAATCTCAGAGCCACCCCCCTTTTCCACAGAGTGTGCAAATGGTATTAATCATGCAGCGGCTTATCAGATGAATGTCAGTGACGTGTATTTAACTCTGGCCTGCTATTTCACATACCCTTTAGCCATCTTCTTCAAGGATGTGACTGAGGCGAAGTGGGAGCAATCCATGGAGTTCCTAAGATTTCTAAGAAAGTGTGAGGGTATTATCAGGATTCCATTTGTTTAAAGGGCCAACACAGGTCTCCTGGGAAGTCCAGAGGAAGGCTTAACATGTGTTGTGAATCTGGAAGACGTGTTAACTAGGAGCATAGGAGACCTGGAGACCTCAGCTTCTCAGGCTGGTGAAACTGACATCACACAATTAGTTGAGGAGTTCTTGGTTAAACGGGAAAGTGCAAAGAATTTCCGGAATGCCAAATTTTGGATCAGAGGAAATTAGAAGAATATAGGTGGCAGAGAAGCCTGAAAATCCTGCTGGGTCATCCATATCTGGTGAAGACATCTAACCTATGGGGATAGCACAGCAAGTCTTCCCATTGTAGTCTTTCCCAAAGTTGGTTATTTAATTGTCTCGATCATTTCCCTTTTCCTGAAGACTTCCTTTTCCATTTTCCTAATTTTTATTGTCACGTATGTAAGTAAATGTGTGTCTCATTATATAAAAAAAGAAAAGTTCTGTGAAAGCCTGTTGTCTCTGTGTAGTGTGACATGCCTGAAATTGCTTAATCAACAGTGCAATCACTGAGAAGAAAAGTTGGATGATATGCAAGCAGTGCGGGGAGCATGAACAAAATGAAACCCATGAGAAGAAAAAGAACTTACAAGGACAAACGGAATTTTTTTTATGTTTCTCATCACTGTGTCAGCAATAATACAGTTAACTTCCAGAGTGAGTTGATATCTTTGCCAGAAATTTATATATATGCCTGGTCTTTGACTTGGAGAAGTTGAAAGTAGAGATGTAGTAGGCATCAGAGAGCTACAGGATCAGCTGTTGGCCCGTGTCAATGAAGTGGCCAGAAGATCAGAAATAACATGTATGAGCAGCTCCAGGACTTAGAATCCTATACAAACATTTAGAATATTATGGTTAATATTTTACAGCTGCTTTCTGATTTAGCGCATAGTGCTCTTTTGATAAACTCAAACCCAGGACTACACATGTTGAAAATGTAGCTAAGTTGACACCCTACAAAACCACCATGCCCAGTCAGAAGCATTTTTTATGTGGACTGAGGACTGTAAGAAAACTATGTATTGTGTTAAGTAATATGAGAGATTTGGAATTTCATATAGATGCCTGTGATATTGTCTAGAGTGTATCATCTCATTTGTAAAACAATCTGGAGCTACACATTCTATTTTGAAGAGGTATTAGAGGTGTTTTTTTGTTTTGTTTTGTTTTGTTTTTAAAATAGGGAAATTAAACACTTGGCCAAAGTGAAAAGATATCACTTAATGCTGAAGATAGTTGAGGAAATTCCAGAGTGAAATTAAATCTACTCATTTTTCCTGGTGCATCCTGTAGGAATCCCAATGGTGAATTCATACTAATGGATAAGTGGTGAGTTTGCTTGTAATGAGAAATATACTTACCAGAGGAAACATATATTTGGAGCAGATTCTGTTAGGGGAAATTTGTACCTGTATGATTGGGAATCCCTAGAGACTGATCAATTTGTCATTCGGTTGGATTTCTTAAAAGTACTTTTTTTTACTTTGGAATCATACCCGAAGTAGCCTTTCTAAATCTTTTTTTATAATGTCGTATTTTCAGCAAATTATTCATAGCCCACATCCAACTGAGATTATCATTTTATGACTGGTTTAGTTACCTTATTCCATAAAGGATATCTGTGTCCATATTAGTTAGTAGCATGCATTTATAAGAGTATCATCAATGTCACAAAAACAAACACAGAGTTTATCTACTATAATAAATAACTATGGCAATAATATGGTCCTCTTGTAGTAAGTACCATGGGAAGGGGTCAGAAATGACTCATCTGGCTTGTTTCCCTACAGTTATTTTCATTTGAAATTGAATTTCCCAGTCATGTACATTTAAAAAAAAATAGATCATAGCCCATAGCAACACAGTGGGTAATCAATTCATTAAAATTAATTACATTGGCCTGCATTGGAATGACTTAGGGAAAGTAGGCTATGTTTGCTCTGATTGCAAAGCCCACAAAAAAACTTTGACATGTATTGGGATAATTAGCAGCAATCTCCAGAGAGCTCTGCACTGTTGCATTTGTTCTTCGGTCCCAAACTCTGGCATCACCTGTAGATGGCCTAGGCATTACTTCTGTGTGAGAAATTAATTTTCCTTGTCTATTTCTCATTGTTTTTAGTCCAAATATTTGTTCCAGCATAATACACATGTGGCAAGCCTGTACTTCATGTTTATTATTTTGTGTTCAAGTCCAAGCTATGAAACATTTAATATGTATTATATTACTACTGTAAAAAATATATAACCACTTCATTTGGATAAAGGCCCTAGAACCGTTCGTGACCTAAGCATGTAGACATACATTCTATGAAAAGACGTCAGTAGCCTCAACTGTGTCACATTACAAGAGTTCATCAATAGTTATGGTTGTTGCTCAGAGGTAGAGTGTTTACTTAGTGCATAAGAGGTTTTGGGTTCTATCCCCAGCACTGAAAAAAGAAAAAATAAAGAGTTAAAGAATAGAACCTAATCAAGATATGTTTATATACATAAAATCTCACTTATATACATATGCATGTACATACATACACACACACATACATATATATATATATTTCTGATTTATGTTGAATGTTGATATTATTTACTTTTGTAGCATTTTCTTAAGACAGGCAGTTTTGGGAAATTACTTGAGAAAACTATTATCAATTTTGGAGAAGAATGAGTATTTTAACTGAAAACATACATGTATATCTTCACTACCCAGCAACCGTCTCATCCAATGCAACATCTTAGTCATTTAAACTATAAAGTCATGATTAAGAAAGAATATTCTAATTTTATATTTATTTGAATTTTAGTATGACAACTAAAATGCTGAAAAAATAACTACATCAGTGTGGTAAAAAGTAATATAGACAGATATAAAATGGGACATCAAAATCTCAAACTGTAGGGAGGAATGGAAAGCAAGTGTGGAATTTTTATTAGTGTACTTTTTCTTCCTCGTTTTGTTTCTTTTCTTATCTTTAACATAGTGTTATGATGCTTTTTATTCTAAATAGCTCATTTTAATCAAAGGCTATTTTTCTATGAATGTGGTAATCACAAAGCAAAATAATTATACTATAATCAGCATATAAAAAAATAAGCATGGAGTCAAAACACACACTCCTAGAGTAAATCACTGAACCACAAAGGAAAACTTCAAGAGAAGAAAAAGACGGGAACTCCAATAAAATAAGTGAATCAAAAGACTGAATATATAAAAGGCAAGATCTCATTATCGGTTGCTTACAGGAAATTCACTTCACGTCTAGGAACACACATTGACTGAAAGTGAAGGCATGAAATAATATATTCTATGCAAATTATATCCAAATGAAAGTGGCCAATATTTATAATAAATAACATAGAATTCTTATATCAGAAAATATAGACATAGTAAAAAGAGACAAAAAGAAAACTATATAATGATAAAGAGGTCAATTCAGAAAGAGAACATAATACTTTTAAATGTGTATGCACCCAACATAAGACCATCCAAATATATAAAGCAAATTGCACCATAAATCAAATGGACCTAACAGACATCTAAAGAATGTTTCATCGAACAGCTGCAAAATGCAAGTTTTTCTAATTTACAAATGGAACGTTCTCCAAGATAGATCACAGGTTAAGCTAAAAGGCAAATCTCAACAAATTAAAAAAATATTGAAACCACATTGAGTATGTTTTGGACAAAAGTACAATAAAATTAGAAACAAATAACAATACCTTGTAAATAGTATACAGACTTCAAATTCAACAACATAACTCTAAATAACATAGATCCATAAAAAAATTAACAAAGAAATTTAAAAATATCTTGAAACAAACGAAACCCAACATACAGGTTATAGAACATAGCAAAAAGAAAATACAAAGATAAAGATTAAAAGCAAACTATTCTTATATCAAAAAAGTAGAAAGAACTCAAAAAATCACTCAGTATGTATCAAGGAACTACAAAAATGAGAGAAAATAAAATTTAAAGTTAGTAGAAGGAAATAAATAATAAAATCAGATCAGAAATAAATAAAATACTGAGTAAAATGCAATATAGAAGATCAATTAACTGAGTATCTGATTTTTCAAAAAGATAAAATTGATACACACTTAGCCAGACTATGGAAAAATAGGAGACTAAAATATAATTGGAGACGTAACAGGAAATACTACAACTGAAACCATAGATATTGGAAGGATCATTAGATATCGTTATACACAACTGTATGCCTCAAAATTTGATAATCTACAGAGATGGAGAAGTTCCTGGACACATGCACCTTACCTAGATGGAATCATGAATAAATAGGAACTAATCATAAATACTCTAACATCAAAGAAATGTCCAGAACCAGACAGACTTACTGCCAACGTCTACAAAGAACTCTAGAAAGAACATATAGCATTTTTCTTAAAATTTTCCAAAGATTGCAAACGAGGAAACTTCTGACTTCATTCTATGAGACAAATATGACCATAACACCAAAACTGGAAAAAAATAAAAGAGAAAAATGAATAATATAAGTCAAAATTCTTGAGGAACATAGATGCAAACCACCTTAAAGAAATATTAATAAATGAAATTCAACATGAAAATATTGTTCACCAAGATTGAACCGGATTCATCCCAGTGATGAAAGAATGATTCAAAATATGCAATTCAATAAATGTAACTGGACACATCAGCAGAATGGCAGACAAAAACCACATGATCTTTTCAACAGATATGTAAAAAAATTTGGTAAAATTCAACACCCCTTCATGACAAAGATACTAATCAAATTTGGTATAGAAGGAACATACCTCAACATAATAAAGGCCATGCATAATAAACAAATAGTTAACCTATATTGAAATAGGGAAATCTGAAAGCCTTCTTCCTAAGGCCTGGAATAAGACAAGGATACATATGTCATGTTTTTATTCAACATAATAGTTGACATCACATCCAGAACAACCAAGTAAGAGAAAGAAATTAAAGCTATCCAAATTGGAAAAGAGGAAGTCTAACTGTTCTCTGCAAATAACACTAATCTTATATATAGGTAACACCAAAGAATCTACTAAAAGCTTACAACTAATTAAACAAATTCAGCAACATTGCAGGATACAAAATCAACGTACGAAATAAGCAGAATTCTCTGAAATACTAATTAAAATGTGATATATATATAATATATATAAATGAAAACTATAAGACCAATTTAAAAATTCAAAGAAGATAGATACAAAAATGGAAAGACATGATGTGTTCATTTATCAAAAAAATCAATATTGTTAAAATATTTATACTACAGAAAGTAATACACAGATTCAATACAATCCATATCAAATAGCAATGACAATCTTTACAAAACTGGAAGAAAATAATCCTAAAATTTGTATCCTGCCACAAAACATCCCTAATAGTCAAACTGGAGCAAACAGAGCAAGACAAAACAAATTAAAAAAAAAAAAGAAGGCATTGTATTACCTGATTCAAAACATAATACAAAGCTGTGGTAACCCAAAAAGCATTATACTGGTATAAAAACAGACACAAAGACCAATAGAAGAGAATAGAGGCTCTAACCCTTTACATCTACAACTAACTAATTTTCCACAAAGATGCTAAAAATATACACTGCTGAAACAACAATCTTTTTTTGTGGGGAGAGGCTGGGGTTTGAATCAGGACCCTGTGCTTGCTAGGCAAGTGCTGCTCTACCACTGAGGTAAATCCCCAACCCCCAAAACAACAATCTTTTCAAGAAATTGTGCTAAGAAAATTGGATATGCACATCCAAAAGAATGAAATTAGACCCCCAACACCAGTTGAAAAAATCAACTCAAAATTGATTAAGACTTGAAACTATAAAATTACTAGAATAAAACATGAAACAAGAAGAAACACCTTAGAATATCTGAGTGGGCAAGGGGATTTTTGAAAAAAAAAAAAAAAACCCAAAACACAGGAGACAAAAGGTAAAATAGACAAACGAGATTACCTCAGATCAAAGCTTTCTGTCCAGCAAAGGCAACAATCAGCAGTGGTAAGAGAAAACCTACATACTGGCAGAAAATATTTCTCAACTATACATCTGGCACATGTCAATATCCAAAATAGAAACAACTCAATAGCAAGAAACTAAATAACTGACTATAGACCTCAGTGGATAGTTCAAAAAGGAGATACACAAATATCCAACAGGTATAGGAAGAGATTCCTCACATCATTAATTTGGATAGTTCACCTTAATGTGGCAACTTGATTGCTTTTGGCATGTGCTTGGGGCGACTGCTGAAGCCCACTTCTGGATGGGTAGTGGAGGTGTAACCATTAGTGTACTAATCATCAAGGAAATGCAACTCAAAATGATAGTCAGATATCATTTCACTCTAGTTAGAATTGCTATCGTTAAAAAAGACAAAAGATGACAAATGTTAACGAGTGTATGGAAAGAAAGGAAAAATTTACACTGTTGGGAATGTAAATTACTATAGGCCTTAGGGAAAACAGTACTGTGATGCCTCAAATGATGAAAACTACAACTATCAAATGATCGGGTCATTTCACTATTGAGAATTTATTCAAAAGAAGTGAACTGTGCCAAAGACATATCTACACTCCCTTGTTCAACGCAGCACTATGCACGACATCCAAGAAGAGAAACAACCTAAGTGTTCATCAACTGATGAAGTGCTGATGAAACCATACTACTTAGAGAAAATGGAGTGCTATTCATCCATAAGAAGGAATGAATTCCTGTAATTTGCACAAAAAACATGGAGCTAGAGATCACTATGTTGAGTGAAATAAGTCAGGTGTAGAAAAACAAGTATCACGTGAACTCACTCAATATCAATCTAAAAAAGACTTGCTATTATGGAAGTTGAGAGTAGAATGCTATTAACAGAGCACAGAGACAGTTGGGAAGAACATGAGAAAATGTTGACCAATGTGTACTTAGAGACATTTAGATAGGGGAAATGCATTCGGGTGTGCTATTGCACAGTATGAGTCCTATGAATAGCGATAATGTACTGGGTATTTGAAAAAGCTAGAAGAAAAGATTTGAATTTTTTCCCACAAAGAAGTGTTAAGTGTTTATGGACACAGATATGTCTATCCTGATTTAAGCATTACACAATGTATATATGTATCAAAGTGTCACATGCTGCCCCTTAAATATGTATGATTTCTATTTTTATGTATCAATTAAAAAACTTATGTCCACCCTTCCTTCTACCCTCTTCCATCTTTGCCTCTCTCCCTCTTCATTCCTCAATTCCCTCCTTACTTCCTAATACTCCACTGAAATTAGAATTGTATAAATGTCCTTTGTTAAACTCTGAAAGTTCCCTTATAAAAATAAACAAATTTAAACTTAAAAACAAAATATCTTGAATAAATAAGGTAGTTTTACACTTTAAGGAACTAGAGAAAATCAACAAAGTAAACCCACACCTTGAAGAAAAAGGAGATAATGATAACAGTAATAATAACAAAATGAAAAACTGGAAACAATGTAGAAAACTAACTGAATGAAAAATTTTTATAAAGATTAACAAAATAAAATTTTTTGCTAGATCGAGTAAGAAATAAGAGACAAGACTCAAATTAATAAAAGAAGAAAGGGAACAATAATATAAGCAAGTTTGCATAAATAAAAGTGATTATAGGAGAGTATGTTGTATAATTGTACACCAATAGTTTGCATAACTAGATGTAATAGACAAATTCCAAGAAAGGCACAAGCCACAAGAGGGAATCATGAAGAAATGAAAAGTCTTAGAATATCTACAATTAATCAGGGATTTAATGAATAATCAAAATCCTAAACAAAAGTAGTTTTGGACTATTCATTGACTAAATTCATTGGTGAATTCTATAAAATATTTGAAGACGACATAGTCTTCACCCTTATTCTAGCTGTGGATTGCATATGTGGTCTTTATATGTTGAGGCATACTCTTTCTATATTTAGTTCATTTATCATTTTAATCATGAAAGGATATCGAATTTTGTTAAATGCTTTTTCTGAATCTGTTGAGATGATCAGATAATTTTTTCTCTTCACATTCTTAATATGGTCTATCATATTAATTGATTTGTGTAGTCAGTTATTCTTACATTCTAGAGATAAATCTCAGTCATGGGGGATGATCTTTTCAATGTGGTTTTAAATTAAACTTGCTAGTGTGTTGTTCAATTTTTTTCTTTTTTTGGTGTTGGGGATTGAAGTGAGGGCCTTTCACTTGCTAGGCAAGTGCTCTACCATTGAGCTAAATCTCCAACCCCTTGATCAAAATCTATATCTATAAAAATTACACTGCTGTATAATTTTCATTGCTCTATTTATTTTTTATTGGTACCCGTTTGCAGTACATAGTGATGACCTTCATCCCAGGGTGTTGGTACATGTACAAGACATTTCTTAACTTTATCCCCTTCCCCTCCTCTCCCTCCATCTCTTGGATCTCTTTTCTCACATATATGTGTGTGTGTGTGTGTGTGTGTGTATAATTTTCTTTCCTTGTAGTATTTTTTTGTGAGTTTGATATCAGTGGAATGTTAGTCTTATAAAAGAAAGTGGAAATGTTTCCATCCTTTGTTTCTTTGGGAGGCATATGAGAAGAGTCAACATTAATTCTTTAAGTATTCTTTAGAATTCACTAAGGAAGCCATCAGGTCCTGATCTTTTCCTTTTGTGGAGGTTTTAGGTGACTGATTCAGTTTCAATACAGTTTATAAGTCTTTTAGGACGTTCATTTTTTTCACAGTTTAAATTGCGTGTATCTGGGAATTTACATATTTCTTCTAGGTTATCCACCTTGCTGGCATATAAATTTTTATAGTAGACTTACATCCTTTTTATCTCTGTGCCATCAGTTATAATGTATCCCTCTTCATTTCTGACTTTATTATTTGAGTATTCTCTCTTTTTCATAGTATAAAGTTTGGTCAGTTTCATTTCCCCTTTTAAGAACCCCCTTCATTTTATTGATCGTTATATATTTAGTTTACATTTCATTTATTTCTGTTCTAATCTTAATTAGTTCCTTACTTATGCTAACTATAGGCTTAGTTTATTATTTTTTTTTACTTCCTTTATGTATACATTTAGTTCACCTCAGTTTGTCTTTCTTTTATTATAGGCATTTTTCACTTATTTTGCAGGATTTTTAAAACATTTCTAAGTACTGTACTTTCAGTATAACATGGGTTTGGGCATGTTGTGTGTGTGTGAGTATATGTGTGTTTATTGTCTCAAGATACTTTCTAACTTTCCTTTTGATTTCTTCTTTGAATTGTTGGCTTTTCAGGAGTGTATTGTTTGTTTTCCCATATTTCGCATTCTTTCCAAAAATATACAATGGAGAAATGACTGTTTGTTTAAAAAAATAGATATTCACCTGAAAAAATAGTAATAATTGAATTGCATTACTGCACCATCCACGAAACAAATTCAAAATGAGTAAGATACTAGACATAATCTGAAATTATACAATTTGTAGAAGAAAATAAAAGGCAAGGCTTTCTGGCATTATTCTTAGCTCTCAATTCTTGGATACGGAAATCTAAAACACAGGCAAAAAAGGAAGTAAAAATAAACCGGTATGACTACATCAAACTGAAATGGCTCCACACAGCAAAGAAAGCAATCAGCAGAACCAAAATGAAACCTACAGAATGGATGAAAATATTTTCAAACTATATATTGGGTGAGGAGTCACTTTCTAAAATACATAAAAAAATCTTACAACTCAATAGGAAAACAAAAACATATACCTCAATTTAAAAATGTGAAAAGTAATTTAAATATTTCTCTAAAGAAGACAGATAGCATGACCAATACATATTTGAATAGATGTTCAACACCACTATCAGAGAAATGCAAATAAAAATTACAGTAAAATATCATCACATAGCACTTTGGATGGTGTATTATAAAAAGATAGAACAAATGTTACCAAGGATGTGAAGATATTCAAATCTTTACACACTGTTGGTAAGAATGTAAACCTGTGTGGCAGCTATAGAAAATAGCAAGAGGATTTCCTTTCCTCAAAAAATAAAAAATAGAATTACCATCTGATGAAGCAATGTCGTTTCTGATTTTCTATCCATAGGAACTGAAGCCATGATCTGGAAGAACTACCTTCCCATGCAGAATTATTCAGTATGGTCAAAATGTAGATGCAACCCAAGTGAGCACTGATAAAAGAAATGTGGTAGATAAATATAATGGAATATTATGAAGCCTTAAAAAGAAGTGAATTTGCTACAACATGAATGAACTAGGAAAAGATTATGCTAAGTGAAAGAAGCCAGCAACTGAAGAAATTCTGTATGATTCTAGTTACATGAAGTATTGCTCATATTGAAACTCCTAGATGCAGAGAACAAAATAATGGTTGTACTGTCCAAAAAATTGAAATAGATCTCCAAATAATCAAAATCAACACCTCAAAGACATTTTTCACACCTCCAAAGTTCACTGAAGCATTATTCACAACAGCCAAGTTATAGAAACCAACCACTAGACAAATGGATAAATAAAACTAACATATGTGTACAATAGAATGTTATCCATTTTTTTTATACAGGAGAAAATTCTGCCATTTGCAAAACATGGATGAACCCAAGAAGATATTATGCTAAATGAAGTAACCTAGAGGAATGAATTAGATTCTAGATGCCTGCTGGACAATACAGTTCCTGTAATTACAATATGGTATTGCCCATTTGAAATTTGTTAAGAGGATAAATCTCATGGTACGTGTTCTTAAAGCAAAATAGAAACAAAAATCCAGTACAAAGAAGACTTTGAGAGGTTTTGGATATTTCTATTATTTTCTGCTGATGGTATCATGTATGTTTGCAAAAGTTCTAATCATTGAATTATGCAAATTAAACATATGTAATTCTTTGTATAACAATACCAACTATATCACAAAAAGCTGTTAGAAAATAACCCAAATCTACCATAATCATGAGTACATTAAATGTAAGTGCTACAATTAAGAAACTGTTTAGAAGTAATATATCTAAAACTTAGAGATATAGAAAGATTGACAATAACCAAAATAAATCTCTGTTATAGGTGTATTTCTCCTGTATTTAGCAGACAATCGGCAGATGAGCATCCAAGAAAAACAGAACAAACAAAAATAGCAAGGAAGAAAGCAGAGTGGGCTATTTGAGGAAGATCTGAAATTATGGAGTTCTATTTTTCTGTACCTCAGCTGAGTTATAACATTAGGATATGCAGAAATTGAGAAGCCTGAGACACGTCCATTTGAACTTCCTCTACCACCATCTATGAAAGTTGTGACAATATTTTCTAATGCCTAAAATTCTCAACTCTGAAGGGTTTGTCTGCAATTCAATACTGTTCTTTCCTATTTGCTTAGCTCTTTAAATGTGTGGGGACCTTATCTTCCTTTATGTTTCCCACGTTTTGATTTTAAGTCAGTCTCTCAATGTGCTCAGAGATCTCAACCTCACGCCACCCCACTAAATTCTGCTATCTCTTTTTCGTTATGATTTTTTGAATGAAGGTGAAAAAAGTGAGGACATGGAGATACTGGAACCCTTTTTCATTGCTACTGGGACTTTAAAACGGTGTCAGTGCTTTGGAAAACAGCAATTCCTCAAAAAATTAAAATGGAATCACTATGATCCAGCAGTCCTAGTTATATTCCCAAAAGAATTCAGTCAGAAAAGGAGAAAAAGTGTATCATTCTACTTTTTAGAGATACCTAGAATAGGAAATTTGTAGAACCAGAAAACAGAATAGCAGTTACAAGGAAGTAGGAGGAAAGGGGGAAAGAGAGCTATCATTCAGTGGGTATAGAGAGTCAGTTTAGGGAGATGAAGTTCTGGGGATGTATGGTTGTAATAGTCATACAGCATTGTGAATATATATAATGCCACTGAATTGTACATTTAAAATTGTTGAACTGTAAATTTCACATTATATTATTTTACCATAATAAAATATCTTTTAAAAGATGTAACACCGAAGTCTTCCAAAAACTTGAGGAAGAAGGGATACCAGCATTAACCTCATATCAAATTTAGAGAAACATTCCACAAGAAAAGTACAGACCAATATCCCTCTGCATATTTATGAAAAATTATCATGCACAGAAGCGTAAATACTGCATAATATCTCTCATTTGAGTAAGACAAAGTACAAACAAAGAGCACAATAAAGGGTGCATAGAAGGCAACCTGGGGATCTATCTCTTGCATACGGGAAGGGTCCAAGAGAAGGTGGGTGAGTGCAGAAGGAGAGAGGAAGGGGAAATAAGTAGAATAAAGATATGCTATCTACAAGAACTTAATAACCTCAATGAATGTGAATATTATATGTCACAAATATGAGCTAAGACTAATGATATCAACAAGAATGAAAATAGAGAAAGGAGATTTAGAGAAGGAGGAAGGAAGGGGAAGGGATGAGGAAGGGGATCGAAAAAAGAACCAAGCCATATTATGTACATGTACCCACAGCCCAAGGTGATCGCAAACTTCATGTACTGCAAATATGTACTAATAAAAAGATAAAAATATTTTCAACAAAATACTATAAACCAAATTCAAAAGCATATCGATCAGAGTATACACTCTAACCAAGTCTGGCTAATTCTTATGGTAATAAAAACTGAGTTTTATATACACGCATACATTTCTGAAGGTTGCTGTTTTTAAACTTGTCAGAGTTTGAAAATAGTGATAGGAAGATTTTCTTGGGTAAGCACTGTAAGTGCCCATTCACAAAAGCTACCTAACTATTTGGTGGATAGATCATTAAACATAATCAAATCGCATCACCTCTAAACAGAGGAATACTCAGTGCTTCTCCACAACTCAGAAACTAGTTCTCTAGAATAGTTAATCAACTTAGAACTGCAACATATATATCTGCAGAGACTTTTATACATGGTATCAGTGTATAGAACCTTAATGACCATGTTAATGTTTATATTAAGAACATAGACTTGGCTATATAATCGAAGGACAGTCCATTCACCTTTAGGTTAGTGATTTTAAATACTGATTTTGTACTCTATCTCATCTTTCATAAATAAAAATATCTTATCTGAAATAGCCCCTTCTTCAATGAACGGTGCCTGTCTTGCAATACATACAAAGTAACCTTTCATTGTTTCTCTTCCCTCAGTAATAAACTTGTAGTTCTAGCATTCACCAGGTAATGAAGGAAAATTATCCTCTCCTATATTCATATACAAACGGACAACTTAGGAAATAGAAGATGTAACTGACTCCAACTTTAGTCTTACAAAAATCGAAGAGAAAACAAATTAAGAGAAAATGAGTGAAGATACAGTGACTATTAGTATTTTATGCTTCTAAATTTTCTTTCTGATAAAATAAATTACCCACATGATGGCTATTGATTCTTAGTGCTAAATGCAATATGCTTTCTCTGTTCTTGGCTCAATTTGTGTTAAAAACATCGTTTTAGCCAATAATAAGTAGATAAATATTTATTTAAATATCGTAATGCACATACTTTATTTTACTTTGGCATATCTTTATGATTAGACTATTATTTAGCCAAAGAGAATATCCTCAAGTTTTTGCTAACTTTCCAATATTACATGACAATTTTCATATAACTTAATTGATGTTCAATGTATTAATTTCTCTGTCATTAATTGGATCTATTATTTCCACCAATATCACATGATCTATTTAAAGTAATGGATAGACTCTATGAGGATATCTAATAGGAACCATTTTGGGGGGCATTTGCTTTGAAAACCAACATTTTTATATCCTACATGCATTAATATCACATGTGGATATTAAGAAAGAAAACTTAGCTTCTCTGTCATAGTATACTTTTACCCACGTGGGTTATATTTATCCATCACAAAAATATATCCATTGAATACTTTATCCATAAGACTTTCATAATTATTTCCAAACACATGAAAAAGTCATCTTGGAGGAAAAAAGGTTTATTTTGGCCTATTGTTAAAATGGTTTCAGTCCATAGTCACCTGACTTCAGTCCATGGTCACCTTCTGCCACGATCCAGGAGCATCGTGGCAGAAGGACACAGCAGAGAAAAGCTGCTTACCTTATGGCAGCCAGAAGCACAGAAAACAGAAGAGAATATGGTCATCAAAGGTAGCCCCCAGTCAGCTCTGCCTCCAACAGGATTCCACCCCTAACAGAACATCCATGCAGGGACTCATTCATCAGTTGATTAATCCAGGGATGAGGATAGTGCCCCCATGAGCCGATCACCTTCCAAAAGTTCCACCTCTGAACACACGAGAATCTGGGGGCCATCTGAAATCTAAACCATAACATACCTCTACAGCAGGAGACATCTTAGTGCTGACAAACTTGAAGAAGACACGAAGAAGACACCATCTTGTTTTCTCTGGCTCCTCCCATACTATGGTGCAGATTCAGTGAATTATCACACATATTCTTGCACCAGGGTTACACAAAATCATCAAGGGTGTCAAAACAATTAGGTCACTACTTTTCAATCCCACAGTAAAAATATCAAGTGGTTTGTTTGACAGAATTATTTCCTGCCCAATTGAATCCATCTAAATTGTTTTTCTAATAAACATGTATATAAATAATCATAGATAAAGTTTATAAACAGTGCTAATTGTGAAAATAGAATACTAGAAATGAGATGATACAGAATCTTTGGCTAATAACATATTTTTATAACTTTGTTTCCTCTAAGTCCAGTTAATATTTCCTACTATGTACACCAGCCAATATTGTTAGATTAATAAAAAATATAGATCTTAAACGATCTTGTGTAGTTCTATTTAAAAACATTTTCTAAAAGTGCTGAGATTCAATTTTTTTTTGTTTTGGAATTGGTATAATGGCAGAGGTAATATTTCAGTCATGTTCTGTTCAGTTGTTCGGCAAATAAAAATTCATGTTTTTATTTAATGACGTTTAATGAGTACCTACTGTCAAATATTGTTCTGGATGCAGGTGATAAAGAAATACATGAAAAGACAAATCCTTGACCTTGTGATCCTTACATTCTAGTGGAATAAAGAACAATATGCTGATAGTTCTATAGAGAAAAGATGAATCAGGTAAGGAGCTAATGAAGGCTGAAGTTGATATTCAATTGTAAATAGTATGGTTAGGAAAACCCTAACGACGTTATTTAATGTTAGAGTAAATATGCTAAGGTGATGGAGCAAATCACGCAGACAACTGGGGGAACTCTGTATTCTAAGCAGAGAAAAAAGAGTGCTTAAAATCCCTTAAACAGAAGAATTTTCCTAGAACAGCACCACCACAAGGCCAATTGGTGTGAGAGAGCAAAGGAGAAAAAAACTGATGAAATTGGGAGATAACAGAAATTCATGCCACTTAGGAATGCCTAAGCCATTGTATAGCTTTGCTATTTACTCTGTGTGAGATGGGGAACCACTGGATTGTTCACATTTATTTATTTATTTATTTATTTTTGGTACTGGGGATCGAACTCAGGGCCTTCTGCTTGCTAGGCAAGCACTCTAACCACTGAGCTAAATCCTCAGCCCTGATTGTTCATATTTAAAATGATCACTTTGAATATTATGTTGTGAACAAAGTAGCAATGTGGAGAAGAGCGGAAGCAGAGAGAATATCTTATGAAGCCACGGGGAAGGTTGAGACCACCAAATGATTGTTGTATGCTGGGATGACAAGTTATCCAAGCTTTGAGGCCTGTAACATCCCAAAGTTAAGAGATCATATACATGAAAAGTAATGAGATGAGAATGAAAAAGATTACCTCATGTGATATGTGGAAATTCAAGAAATTTTGGAACCCACAAGTAAATTTAAAGTGTTGGAGAAAAGCTATTCAACCATGTCAAGAAGGGTGTACAATCTATATCTTGTATGCTATTTATATTTTGAGGAATTTGGCACAAATAACCAGACAGGATAATTGTGTAATAATGATGTTGCTGCTGCTGATTGTTAGAACCTATTTTTTTGAGTAACTTCTGTCTATTAGGCATGATTATTAGTGCTCTATATGCATAATCTAATTTAATCTTAATATTCAACCAAAAGATATGAATTATTAGCCCAATTTTACTGATAGCTACAGTTATCATTATAAAGAGCAACATTCTCAAACTGTACTTCAATCTTTATTTCGGACCCCTTTTAATGAACTTTCAGGTATAATGAACTCACTTCTTAATGACAAATATATTACATAATCCCCCTTATTATGTTGAAATAAAGTTCACAATGTAATCTATGTGCACACATAATGAATGCAATATAATACCTCCTATATAATTGAAAGAAGTATATTAAAATATGTCATAATAAATGTGTCAATGTGTAAATACATGTACCCAACTACAATAGATGGAATAATGAACTATTTCAATGCTTACATCTATACATAGCATCACCACAAATCTGACAGCTAAATATTCAAAATAGTTAAGGAATTTTGAATTGCCAACTCAAACACCATGTAATTTCCTAAATGATAGGCAGGTCTTTATAAAATTTTAAACACACCAATGCACACTCTTCCCTCAATTTACACACAAGCTGCATTGCTGAAAATGTATTATTTATTACAATTAATCAAATTGACTTATTTGTATGGAGTTAGATGTTCAAGCTTCACATAGCTTTCCAGGTTCAGTTATTTATTTAGCTCTGAAAATATAACTTAAATAAATGTCTACCAGAACATTCAAAATTCAAGACACAGGATTATTTTCTATAGTTCTTGCTAATTGCATCCCTGGCTATAACTATATTCCAGTAGAATTCACTTGCAATTATTATAACTTAAGATTACCCACTAAAATTTTCAAAATGATTTCTAGAATCTAATATCATTTCTTCTGAGAAACATTTTTCTGAAAGGTGCTTTTGTTCTTTGTACTGTCTCTGCTTCAAATGAGTCACAGAGGGTATTTTAACTAAGAAGAGATTAATTCTCAGCCAATCAAGAAGTATTACAGTACGAATGACATTAACCTGTTAAAAAATAAGCTTTAAAAGCCTTTATCATGGTTTATAGGTCAGAATGTACAAAGTACACCTCTCTTCCCAGCTGTAAGCAACAAAATGTCTCGTGAGGTCATTAAGTCATTGCTTTTCTTTGCATTCACATAGACTTATCCTATGTTAAAAACTCAACAAATCATTAATATAGAGAAAAAGTATTTGTATTTTCTAGAGATGCACCAATTATTTATAAACATGAACAGCAAGAGAAGTATTTAAGTAAATGGTACTAACAATATTTTGAGTGGGTTCACATACTGTAACTAAACAAATTGTTCTTATTCTAAAATCTTCTTAATTGGAAACTGAGGGAAAAGCTATAACCTTCCAGGCTCAACTTCAGTTATAATTTTGTAACATCATGAAGATTAATTGAAATGAAAGGACTTGATAAATTAAAACCTTTTGACTTTGTTTTTATTCCACATTTTTTAATGCGAGAAATGATATGGACAGTTTTGGAAAGTGCCCTTCTAAAAAGCTGATAGTGACAAGATCCATGATTATCTGGAAGAAAGGAATGCATCTGTTTTAGTTACTTTCCTTGTCACTGAGACAAAATACCTGACACCCAAAGTTAAAGAAGGAAAGGGTTATTTAGCTCACAGTTTGTAGAGGCTTCACCTTCCTAGTTGGCTGGCTCCAAGGCAGGTTGGCTGGCAGAGGGGCATTGCAGAGGAGAAACTGCTCACAGCAGGCAGAAGGAAGCAAGGCAAGCAACTAACCTTAGCAGATTTTTTTTTTTTACCCTTTTATAGTCTGTCCAGACTACAGGGATTAAGGTGGTGCCAAACCAATCAGTGGTGTGATTTAGTAATCACACAGCCTTAACCCCAGCATCACAAATTTTAGATTCAGCCATCTCTGAGAAAAACCCACCTATGACTGCATGAGGCTTTGGTGGGGGCACATCTAGACACAAACCATAACACCTTCTGAATGAAGACTTCCTTTATTTATTAATTAGTTTATTTATTTCTGAGACAGGGTCTTGCTATGTAGTTCAGGCTGGCCTGGAACCCATAGCATTTCCCCTGCCTCGACCTCGAGAGTGCTGGGATTACAGGCATGTGCGACTTCTTTTTAAAGAATCTGTGATGTCTGTCTTCCTGATACTATCTTGGATGAACACACTTAAATGTTCTATCTTACATAACCATCCAGGTTTTTTTTTTTTGTTGTTGTTGTTTATTTTGTGGTGCTGGGGATCGAACTCGGGCCCTTGAGCTTGCAAGGCAAGCACTCTAACCACTGAGCTAAATCCCCAGCCCCCCACCATCCAGGTTTTGATAGTGTGTCATTTGAGGATTGCTTCTAAGAAGTTTCACTTTTGGTGCGCCAAATAACTACATAATCAATGAAAAAGTACATATGATGTTTCATCTAGCCAATCTAGTTGACTTTTTGTTTCTGTTTTCAGTCTAGAAACTGCTTGGCCACCATCCCAAGCCAAATGCTAACCTCGTTATCCAGATTTTCGAAGTTTGAAGCATCATTTCTCCTCCAGCATGACTCCAGTCCCCGAGAAAATGAAAATGTTATTAAAAGAAATATGTGATTGATAAAGGGAGTTTTATTTGAGTAAAAGAAAAAGCATTTTCTTCTAGATCCAATGAGTGACATTGGAATATTCCAGCAATGATATGCCGTATGTAGGTGGAGATGCAAAACTAATGTTTGTGAAGAAGATAAAAACTGAAAGCCAAAAGCACAAAGATGACAGTTGAAAACACAGCCATTAGAAGCATGTGGAAAGGGACCTGAATAATGACAAGAATAGTTTTGTGAAGGATGGGTTCGTCATATTTTTAAGAAGATATAAATTTTCTGGAAAGTTTTAATAGTAGTCAAACTAATGTAAAATAATACTTAAATCATCTAAGAAAATTGATAGAGACATTTGAGTTTTTAAGCTAGAAATGGAGTGAAAATCCATTTCAATTAAATTGAATACTATGAGAAAGATGTGTGTAAAGTATTGAATGTGATTTGGGTTGGAAAAAACATGAAAAGGTCCATATGAGCTAAAACCGAAATTGTTTAGACAAAAGCAAATGATTTCAAACATCACTATGATAAAATATGGGACACAAAGAACAACAGAGACTAGGAAATCCATGTCTTGGAGGGCTTCAAGAAAGAAAAAACAGTGATCTGGGCTGGGTAGTTGGAATTAAGTTTGCATAAACTTTATGATCCTGTCTCCAAGTTTCTAGCATTATTTCCTCTTCCTTCTATTTAATTTTCTTTGTTTTTGATAATGTAGTTACATCAATGCAGAAATGAAGCAATAGATATGTCTTTATATAACACTTTAGTATAACATATTTTATTTCTATAGGATTGTGATACAGAATTCCAAATCTCTCTGCTTTACCAGAATATATATAAAACGAAAAGATAGGCTAGCAGAAAAATAATGCCTTTAGTGTTCATGTATCAGCTATGTAACTATCCAGTTAAGGAAGAGTAACTTTTATAAATTGATGTGTTTGAATGTATAAAAGTCTACTCTTTTTTTTTTGATGGTACTGGAGATCAAATCCAGGGCTACTCTACCACTGAAGTACTTCTCCAGTCCTTTTTAATTTTTAGAAAACATTTATTTTGAAGCAGATACTCTCTAAGTTACCCATGCTGGCCTCAAACTTTCTATTCTCCTGGCTCAGCTTCCCAATTTGCTGGTGTTACAGGAGTACCCCAGTGTACTGAGTTGAAAGCATACTTTTTGAATTGTTGAAAATGTTTCCAAGATGGTTTCTTAAGGTATGACTTTCGTCCTAATAAATTCAAATACATTCCAGTATATTTGAATTGAACATTCAATTTAGATTAACTGATGGATTACCACACATGTAATAAATACCAACAGAATAGAAATGTCTTTTGAATATCTAACATGAAAGGAATAGTTGAGCAAGCCATTTCCATACAAAGTTGTTATATTTTACCAAAAGCATAAACCCAGAGACACTGGGCTAGTTCCACTTGGCCAGTCCATAACTTTTAAGTCACCTGTAAGTTGCCTTGAAGGCAGCACTAGCCCTGCTTTGATCTGCAGAGATTTAATGGTAAGTAATGTTGCAAATATGTACTGTTATTTTCATATATGCAACAGGAATTTTGATTTTTCTTTGTGCAGCACACACAAAATTAATATTAGTTTATTTTTTTCTCTACAGTAACAAAGATAAGATCACTTTCTTGGCTACTTTGTTTGTTTCCTTATACCAATTCCCAGGAATTAACATGCATTAGCAAGGTATTCTTGAGTTTACTAAAATGGGTTATTATCTCAAAGAGATAACTAAATTCTAGACAAACAATTATCATTATTCAAAAGTTAACTTCAAGCATGAAATACATTTCTTTTAAAAAAAATTGTCTTAAAACTGTCTTGGGGAAATGTGCTGGCAAAGCATTAAACAACTTTCTCAGATATGTTTTTCTTTCTTTTTTTTTTTAATTCATGAACCACTGCATATTCAATTTGAATGAAAAAGTCAACTTTCTCCCCACACTGAGCATTGACATATATATATACCCCAAACTGCAAGTTATATTAAAAATATTGTTTTCCATCAGAGAAAAGAATTCTTCGCTAAATAACCAACTACTAAGAACCATTATGATAGGTCATGTATGATTATAACCGAAAATACAATGAATCCTAGAATATTTCATAATGTATAATAAGTGAGAAATAGAATGAATTTACTAAATAATCCAGAGCATCTTGAAGAAGAACAAGCTCTATGGAGATTGCCAATTACTAAATGCAGATTTGCCTACAACCTGCAAAGTAATTACTGAGATTTACGGAAGGTGATGTTTTTATGAATGGGAACATTTGGGAATATATCTTGGCCAAAAGATCTATGATTAGGCCTACTGAATTCATAAATTTCAGTTAATCCAGTAACATAGGCTCTACTTTAAAAGACTTTCGAGTTTACTCCTACGGAACACTAAGGGCGAATTCAATGTGACTGACCATTTAAACCCAGCCAAAGACATAAAAATCTGAGAAGGCAAGCATTGGAAGTCCCATTTCATAGAGACTACATTTTTTCCAACAAATTTTAAGTACTGCAAAAATAATCCGCACTTAGATGGTAGTGGTCGCATTAATGTTCTGGGCCACATAACCAGTGGGATATAGTTGAAAATCTTTTCTCTGACTGTGCTGTTTCATAATATGGGCTGACTCATTAGATAGTCATGAATATCTTAAGATTTTCCACAAAGTAAGGATTGTATAACTTACATGCATATCAAATTCATGTCATTATATGCACCATATTTGGGTAGTAAAACCAAAATTGTAGAGTATTATTTCTGCCTTGATGAATAGAAGAATCTCTATGGATAAAAAGTTGAGAGGAAAAATTAGAACTTTCACTTGAAAATGCTAGTGTACAAGATTTACAGAGGAAGAAGAGAGGAAAATAAATAGCTTTAACTTGTCTAAACAAGGTGAAATTCTTAATTTAATGGGAAGGTGGATGAAACAGATATCATTAATGTGGAGTTCATGGACCTCAAGGGAGATTATGGATAGCCAATGTGTTTTTCTTGAAACCATTTCCTATGTATTATATGTATATGTCTATATATTATTTTAATGAAAAATGAGATTATATTAAACACAATGATGTATTAACTAAGTGTGATGGATTTAATGTGGTCAACTTGAGCCAGAACGCCCAGCTGAACTGAGTTGGTGTGATGCTGGACGTAGAGCATCCACCTGAGGATGGTTGCTGACGCAACATAAAGGAGAACAGAGTAGAAGCTAGTTGGTGGGCTGTCTCCCAGGAGAAGCTCTGCTGTGGCTGGGTCTCCTTAAAGGAACTCAAGTGTTCTCCTCGAGGAAGGAGCTCGGGGCCTTGCTGTCATCGAGGATGGCTGCTGTTGCTTCGGGTGAGCTCTCGTCATCATCTCTGCACGAGCATCATATCCTGGTTTTGGTAAAGATTTCTTCAGCCATCATCTGCAGATGCAGATGTACACAGGACAGTGCCGTGGGCTCCCGGCCCTTAATCGGATCTCCAGTGCCTAGATGAACATTCAGCACATCCTGTATTTGGCTTGTGGGTGAATATTGTGACTTATAAATGTCCCTTATTAAATCTGCTCTCTTACAAACCATTGACTCTAGAAAATCTAACTAAGACACTAAGTGCTTCACACAATGTCATAGGCATCATTCTATGTTTACATATAGACATAATGATTTTTAATGGTCCTATAACACTCAATTATATTTAAAATTTATTTGATTATTGCTCAAGGATATAGTTTGTTCGTGGAATTGTTCACACATACTGTTAACATTTTGCTGAATATATATATATATATATGAATCATATATATATGATTCATATATATATGATCGGAATCATATATATGTGATTTACGTATATATGATCGGAATCATATATATGTGATTTACGTATATATGATCAGAATCATATATATATGTGATTTATGTATATATGATTGGAATCATATATATATGTGATTTATGTATATATGATGGGAATCATATATATATGATTTATATATATGATGGGAATCATACATAGATTCATACCTAGAACACATTCCTAGATATGAATTGTCTGTATTAAAGCACATGCCCATTTCTTTAAACATTTGGTATTTATCGTGGAATTAACTTCAAGATATATTGTACAAATATATAAGCTCGACCTCTAGTTTATCATGTATCTTATTTCTCTGCAGCCTCATCTCCACTGATTAACATTCTTTTCAATTTTTCTTAATCTTATATAATATAAATGCTTTAATGTGAAGTGCATTGATGAGTAGTGAGTTGGAATTTCCCAGTGAACTTCAACTCATGAAATTCAGCATAATCTCAATCTGTTCCTATCTCTCTGGTACTTTGCAAACTGCCTTTAACTTATGTGTTGTGTTTTTTTTTTTTTTTCCTAGCAAACGGTCAATGGCTCAGGACTTTTTGTTCATTTAGATTAGTTCATTTTGAATGTAGTCCGCTTGTTTATAGACTGTGCATAGCTTTTAAGTATGATTCCTGCCACATGTTCAGTGATAAGCTAGTCCTTGGCCCCAATATTTTAATTTTTAACAACAATTAGGTAAATCATTGGTCTCTATGTTCATAAGTAGACATGAAGTCAGATGCATAGGTTTTTGCTTCCAAAGATTTAATATTGTGGGAAAAGAATATTGATTGTCTGAGTGCAGATAAAGCTGAAGATAGGTGTAATTTTCCTGTGAAAGTGAAATTCTGAGGATGGCAGACTTCAAGGGTGAATTACTCACAGAAAATACCAAAACAATATTCAATTGAGATTTTGTGTCATTTGAGTCTATAGAATTTTGTGGGTATTAGTGAATGGAAATAGGGAGACCATCCTATGTGAATGGCACACCATGAATAAATGCATTTTGTGGACATGAGTGGAAAGAGCTATAAGCAGAAAGCAACTTTATTCATTTTCATTGTAGATTCTTCAAATTCACACCTGAGTGAGTCATTCAGCACCTGTCATGGGCTAGCTTGTTTACTGACATACTCAGCAGAAATTTTATGCTATTTCAGTCCCAACATCTGTTCCATAATGTAACATTCACATGAGATTCTTCAGAACAATTATAATTCATAGAATTATTTGGGGTGAATCACAATCACTTTTTTATTTTACAAGTGGAATTTGCCTTAGATTAGCTACAAGGAGACCCACTGAAACATAATGAGGGAAAAATCTTTCCCTGATTCGTTCTCCTGCTAGTTACCACCACTATAAGATTTTCTAGCACTCAACAAATATTCACTGGACATTTTCTATGTATATATAACATTGATAGACATAGAATTCTTTCATCTATATCCCCCATTTAGGAAACATTTGTTGAGTTATTGCTCTAGCTGCTAGGAATGCACTCAGTCCCTCCAAGCACTGCCCCAAATTATACCCTGTTAAGCCAGGTCCATATTCATGGACTATCTTTTCATGGTAAAGTTATAAAAATCCAGCAGTTTTGGCCCCTTGAGAGCCATTCTAGCTCTAGAGCTCCATGTGGAGTTGACTGAGATTTTTGACCTGCATTACAGCACAATTTATCCTTCTGCTCAGTTCTACTTCAACTCTCTTACACAGATGTTGATTTGTAATAACCATCTCACTAAAGTCTAACTAACAACTTGCTTCTCAGAAATGTCAGCCTATAACATACTTCCAGGGACTATGAAGAGGGACTATCAATTTTTTAAATTGTTTGAAAAGTAAATCTCTTACCTCTAAGATCTTTTTCTCTCACAATCAATATTAGACTAGACCACACTAAATAGTGTCTAGCAGTTTAAACAATTTGCTTAGCAAAAAAGAAAAGAAATTGATCACGCTTCAAAGATGAGGTAGCGCTTGAGCAGAATGTAAAACATATGTCAAATTTAGGTTAGTGAAAGGAAATAGGGAGACCATCCCATGTGAAATGCACACCATGAATAAATGCATGACTGTGGGTATCACCAAGGTATATTCAGCAAACAAGGAGTACTGGATTACTGGTTTGGTCTTCTTTTGAAAGTCATGAAAGATGATATTCAATGGAAAGGGTAATGTTAGATTGTGGAGGGTTTTGAAATCTGTGCAATGTATTTTATACTGAGACTTTGCACGCATGCAATGTGCACGCATACAGTGCTTATAACTTGTCACTATTCATAATTTGCAACACACAAGTCTGTTTTCCACAGTTGTTTAAATTAGCTTTCATTTGAATGATCCACTCTTTTACTTGCTCTTTCAACTTATTTCTGGAAGAGGTACAAGAATATCCTCTCTAGCCTTTGAAGAAAGGAAATGTATTTACTGTATTTCAATCTGGACTCAAAATCACTATCCTAGATAACAATACATAGTAAAAAAAAATACCAAATCATATTTGTCTTCTTATGCAGCTATCCAAGGTGCATATAGAGTATTAACAATAGAAAGAACATTTGACATCCAGGGGTTAGAAACTGAGAATCTTTGGATATCGTGCAGTTTGAGTCTGAAAATCTGCTTGGAAGCATTCTTTATATCACTAGTCTTCAACTAGGGCTCATACTCCTTGCCCACAGGAAACATTTGGAATATTATGAAGACAGTTTGGGCTGTCACATCTGAGAAGGAGTATGATAGATGTCTGTAGGGTAGAGACCAGGGATGCTGTCAAATACCCTATGACAGGGGTTCCTAAAGTGGCCTGCACAGCAGGAGGTTAGTGATAGGTAAGCAAGCTAAGCTTCATGTGTATTCACAGCCACTTTCAATCATTACCATTACAGTTCTACAGTTGTGGTGTTAGTTGGCAACAAAAGCGCCCATGATATACCCTCATGTACATCCTCCTAAAAAGTACATCCCACAAAACGAACATTGTTGCCTTGTTATCAAAATCTATAGTCTGGTCAACTTGGATTTTTTACCACAGTTGCATTCCTCTTGAGAGAATCTAATGCTTGATGACTTGAGGTAGATCAGAGGTGGTGACACTAGCACTAGGGAGCAGTTGCAAACACAGTTAACCTTAGCAGAGACATTTGACTGCATGGAGACAACAATAAATCAACTACTTATAGATTCGTATCAAAACCCTATCACTGGAGTTGGGGATTTAGCTCAAGCAGCGGAGCGCTTGCTTAGCAGCCACAAGGCCTTGAGTTTGATCCCCAGCACCCAAAGCAAAAAACAAAACAAACAAAAAAAATCAAAAAACAAACAAAATCCCATCACTGAAAGACAACTGAGAATTAAGCTTTATCTGGTGACAGGATTTACAGTAGCAAGTAAGTTGATGTACTTCAATTGTACAGCCTCACCTGGTGGCAGGCTTTAAGTCATTATTATTTAAGTCATTATTGTCTGTTATTTTACTTACTATTTCTATTTGTGCCTCCTTCCCACACTGTGCTTTTCTCTCAGTTACAGTTTTAGTAAACACATAAGCTAAACCTAGACAAAAATAAGTGGAAAGCAAATGTCAATGGAGAGCTTCTTTGAAAAGTGGGAAAGAGCCAATAATGAGACAGCAGAAGACTCTAAAAAGGCCAACAAAAATAAAGCTGCATTTACAAAAATACTAAGAGTTTAATTAAATTATGGCTTCGTTGCAACAGGTGATTCACATTTTGCAAGCACACTTTTTTATCGTATGCAATAACTGGCTATCCAATGAAGCCATGACAACTTCGAAACTGCTTTGACACATAAAGACTAAGCACAATGCATTAAATACAAGCTTTTAGAGTTTTTCCAAGAGGAAAAAAAATGTAAACACAAAGAATAGAAACAATTATTGAAGGCCGAATGTGTCTGTACTAACAGCATCATTATTAGTGGCTAACTGCATTGCTAATGCTAAGAAGCCCCTTCCTATTGGTGAACAGTTCATCTTGCCTGCTCCTAAGGACATTCATCATAAACTTTTAGGAGAGTCTGAGGTTCAAAAGGTACCACGTGTCCCTCTTTTGGGTAGCACCATAACTAGAGTAATTGATGAAATAGCAAAGGACATTGAGGTTCAGTTGTTAGGATTAATGAGTCACTGTGGCAAAAAAATCCAGGTTGACCAGACTATAGATATTGATAAAAGTCAACAATGATCGTTTTGTGGGATGTACTTTTTAGGAGGATGTACATGAGGATGTACCATGAGCACCTTTGCTGCCAACTAACACCACAATTGCAGAACTATTCAAGTTTTGGAGCGGTTACATATAACAAAACTGGTCTTTTTGTTTCACTACATGCATTGATGGAGCAGTTACTATGACTAGATATCTTTCTGGTTTCACTGCTCAGGTCAAAGAGGTTGCTTCTGAATGTAAGTCTGTTCACTGTGGCACCTATACAGAAATGATGGCTAGCTGAAAAACCTGAAATTAAAAATATTTGCAAGATGTTATTAAAATATCAACCACATTAAAGTACATACTCTTAACTCATGCCTGCTCGTACAACTATGTGAGAAGATAGATGCAGAGCGCACATGTTTTCTCCTATATAAAGAAGTGAGATGGGTCTCTAAAGATAGATCATGGGTTGCACCAGTCTACATTCCCACCAACAGTGGAAAAGGGTCCCTTTTTCTCCACAGCCCCTCCAGCATTTGTTGTTGACAGCAACCAAAAGGAGTTTGCGGAGTAGACTGGACAGAAGCAGCATAATTGGTGTGTCACTGTCTCCCAGCATCCCCAAATGGGATCACGTAGTTGCAGAAAAAAATTCAGAGCTCCTGCTGATTCTGAATTACAATGACTTTTATAATTATTTCAATACATGTTATTATGTGATAATAATAGAAATGAAGTTCAGAATAAATGCTTGAATCATCAAGAAACTACCTCCCACCCTGGTCCATGGAAAAAATGTCTTCCAAAAGTTTGGAGGCCAGCACTATAATATACGAGAAGAGGGCAAAGGGGGAGGGGATTGAGACTTCAGAGGAATAAAACTATTCAAGAACCTAATACCACAAATTTAAACAGCAGCACATACACTAGGTACTATAGTCAACTTCATGTAGTTTTGACTTATTCCTGCATATATGTAGGTGTTTACGTTGCTCATTGTTATAAGCAAAAGGCACAGTGTATTACAGTCTGTAAGTTTGTGAAATGGCCTGTAAGTCTGTGCAGTTTTGGATAAATTTTATTTATTTATTTTATTTATTTATTTATTTATTTATTTATTTATTTTTTTGTGGTGCCGGGGATCGAACTCAGGCCCTTGTGCTTGCAAGGCAAGCACTCTAATCACTGAGCTAAATCCCCAGCCCAGTTTTGGATAAATTTTAATGAAAATCTTCGAAAAATATCTAGTCAAGATACCAATATTGCTGAGGATGAAAAACTATTTTTTATTCTATTTATTTCTCAATTTTATATGAACTTTCATATCTAGAAGCTTAAAATTATATTTCTACAGTTTTCTATATTATATCAGTAATTCAGCATTTCCATGGCCATTCCTGAAACAGTCTTCAGTAAGTTCCAGAGTGCTGTATACTACAGCAGACACTGGCCATATATATCTAATTAAACACTTGAAATATGGATTATTTAAATTAATTTGTGCTATAAATGTAAAATACCAGATTTCAAAAACTTAGTAAAAACAATGTAAAATAAGTCATTAATAATTTTAAGTACTTGCTGCACGTTGAAATTATAACATTTAGATACATTATGCTAAATGGAATGTACTTTTAAAATGTACTTACTCAAAAATGTAAAATTATATATACACTTGCATTATAGTTCTACTGTATAGTGCTGATCTATATAGCTGCTAATCTTTATCACTTTCCATTTAGGCTGTTAAGAGATACAGATGTTATTTCTAATTAATCACTATGCCCAGAATCTACTGAGAATGGTGTTCTCTTCAACCCCCTAAAGCTGTTATTTGGGAAAAAAAAAAAAAATGAGCCCACTGATTATCGAAGAATATGACACAAAATTATACAGTTTTGTTTTTGCACTCCAAATTGTCCACACACTGTCTTAGTTATGATAACAGACTACCAGCATCTCAGTGATAAACTATTGTTTCAAGAACAGTATTCTTGCAAATACCATAAAAAATTGCCTATGGGCATTTCTCTATGAAGAAAGCTATGGTTCTACCTTGTCAGGAGAAGCATAAAACTCCAGATGTCTTTGGAAGTGACAGAAGGCCATAATTTAAGAGACATGAGGAAATTTGAAGATTAATGAGGAACAGAGCAAAATGTTACAGGCCTTCTAGAGAAGGAATTTCCAAAGCGATGACCTCTTTTCTCTGAGAGAAGAGAGGCTTCGTTTGGTGAAATGGAAGCAACATAGACGAAGAATTAGATATTTCAATTCTAGTGTTGTGCCTTCCATGTACTAATTGGATGACCATAGCTGAACCATTTAACTTCTGTGAACATCTGTTAACATATAGGTAAAATGAGAAAAAAACCTCAAAGACTATTCTTAGGATTCATATGAGAAAGCATACATGAAATATTTTTAAATGTTATGCTGTAAAAAAACATATATATAAACACATGTAGGGGACTCTTATTATACTGTCCCTTCCAAATATATTCAAAATCCAGAGCGCATTGGAAAATATGCATACCTGCTTAATGAAACACGAGTGGTTTGCAGAATTGATGATTGCACCAAGTCAAAGTTTGTATCTATATGAATTAACTTACTTAAAAGCAGTTATCAGTTTTCAGTGAAATAAGAGTTATAAACTGCTTTCAAAATAACTGGTTGCTTGACTTACGTGGGATTTTCAAGTAATGGAAAAACATCATTTATATTTAAGTATTTGATGGCCCAGATAGGATCAGCACTCACCAATGCTGACAATGTTGCAGTAGTAGCTTTACATCTGGAACAACTAGGCTCCATGGTTGTGGTTATGAGGCAAAGAGAAAAGCAAGCTTTTACCCTCAAAATATTTCAGAACAAATCCTTGTTCAAAAGTCGGGCATATTTATTTCTTCATGTGCAATAATTAAATGGGAAATAAAACACACTTTAAAGACAAATACGGATTTGGATATTTCATTAAACGTTTGTGAAAAGTTAAAATATACATGCTTATTTCGTGTAAGCTTTTTTCAAAGTCAAACACGAACTTTTCTCAGTATTTAAAACTTAAACTTCTATAATCATACATGAAAAGGAATCATAACAACTTGATTGCAGAGAGATGGTCGCATTTTCCTGGTAGCTTGTATCTCTCATTTTATCTTCTTGATTATCTACTCACCTAATTGAAAGGTCATACTTTTTTCTTGGAACCTTCATTAACCTTTTTGACTCACTCAAGATTGCCTATTGTTTTTCTTTAAGGTTAAAAGTGGACTCTGCCAAGTAGAAGATATAAATAAGCAAAAAAAATTGTTCAAGGAATAAGAGTGAACAAATCCGTAATTACTCTGCTATTTCTTTCTATTGTTTTATTTCTAAAGAAATGTTTAATTATGTTTGAGCTCCCTTTCCACAGAATTCTACTTTCCCCATTCTTGTGTCTTGCAATATGAAGAAGAGATTGGTGATTTTGATAACTTGGTCCATCTGCAGGTTAGAAACATGTATACTTGAGAAAAACTTCTGGTCTGAAAGTAGTATTTTTAATTTCTTGCAATATTCTTCTAATATGTGTTTACTTATTAAATTGTATCAAATTATACTTAATACCTATTGCTCAAAAAGCAAAGGTATTCAATACTCAGAGACAAGCTGATCACTGTTAAATAATTTGAAACTACAAGTCTATGTTATACTAGGATATCACCTTGAAGATACATTAAACAAAGCATATGATGTTATAAAACAATGTATTTCTTGATACAGTAGTTGGTAAAAGCTAATTTTGAAATTACAGCAGAACATAAATGATAAATTGCTGCTATTGAGAAGACTTATTTCAATGTATCCCTGTTGATTACAGTATAGATTTCCAATTTATTACCCTGGAGAGATGATAGATATACAGACAGACAGATGGATGGACGGACAGACAGACAGATAGGTAGATCCATCTATACATTCTGGTCTCCCATTAGTCTCCTTCATAACTTCTATTATCGAAATAGAGGTTTCTCACTGATTCCAAACATACACATAATTTGTATTCAATTTAGCTCTAGTTTCATGAATTTTTGTCTTTTAATTGCCTTGTGCACAATATTCTGCACTATCCTTCCTCTTTGTAATAGTAACTATCAAAAAACTTTATATTAAATAATTTCATTGAGTAAATGGTAAGTATACAATGTTAGTCAAGTACTTATTGCAAATTATCTCCTTTAATCCTTGCAACAATTCAATGAGGCAGATGTTAGTACAATCACTTTTTCCCAGATAAGAAAATTGAGACTAAAATGATTAAACAATTTGTTCCAAATTCTAACATTACACACTACACTGTGGAAGGTTTTGAATTCAAATCTAGTTTTATACTACTGCAAAAGCTGTTTTAACAGTTGTACTGTACTGCCTGGAATCGGAATTCTCGGAACACTGATTTTAAGACAATCACAGACAACACATTCCACTGGTGATAGTTCAGTGACATCATTATTTTTATGAATTGGAAACCATTATTATTAACTCCTCAGACAAGGAAGATATAAGGGCATGCATGCACTTTCACTTCAGTAAATTTATCCAACCAAACTTTCATGACTAGACAGGTTTCTTCTTTCAAGATAACTTTAAAAATGATGGAAATACCTTCTTAAACCTTTCCACGAAAGCTCTCCCATAGCAGACATTGGCTGATTTGTATAAAAAAATTCATATTTTCCATACTCTATTTGATATCATGTATTTTTGAACAATGCCCACTGAATAGAAATGAAATGTTTATATCTGCACTGACTGCTTGCTAGTAACATATCTCTCATTGTTAAATAAGATATTGGATATACAACATGGATCTCAGTACAGAATGGGCACAATGTACACAGTTCTACATCAGCGTGGTGCAATTTAAAGCCTATTGCAATACGAAATAAAATCTTTTACATCACAACAAAAAGCTCCTTTATATAAAGGCTAGACAAAAGTATCAAACAATTATTTAAAATAATGATCAAATGTTATAAATGCCTACTCTATTTTGGATAAAGCAGTGAATAAGAGATTCCTCTTAGAATGTAATCAGTCCAGAGGAAAAAGACAAAGTGTAAATGTCTGATTAAAATTATAAAGATATAAAAATATATCAGTATTTTTAACAGGAAAACCTAAATTTAGGTATTTGCATTTCCTTCTTAAATAAGTAATACATGAGATGAAATTTGTAGGCATTGGTCAGCTCTAAAGATGAAGGGGGTTCGTATCAAAGAGAGACACACCAAATATAGGAAAGAGCATGTGTTAAAAGCCCTGGAGAAGGTTTGGCATGTTCTACAAATTAAGAGAAGCTCAGTGTGGCTAGTGGATAAATATACGGTTGAGTCAAGAATGAATAGTTTGTATTCCATTGCATGTAAATACCACATTTACTTTATCCGTTCATCTTTCGGTGGACATATAGGCTGCTTCCAAGATTAGCTATTACGAGTTGTGCGGCTAGCAACATGGAAATGCATATATCACTGTAATATGATGACTTTAACTCTTTTGGGAAGACACCTAGAAGTGAAATAACTAGGTCAAATATAATTTCTGGTTTAAATTTCTAAGAAATCTCTATATGTACTACTCTGCCATAAAGAAGGATAAACTTGAGTCATTTGTAGGAAAATGGATGCATCTTGAGACCATAACAGTAAGTAAATAAATCAGACACACAACTCAAATATTGCATGATTTCTCTTATATAAGAAATCAAATAATAAATAAATTATAAAGCAAAATAAAATATAACAGGAAACAGGTAGATCTTTTGCAAAAGGGAAGGGATCAAGAGCTATGGGGGGAGGTATGGGGAGAAGGGGATAAAAAATAATTGTGATGTGTCATGTACATGTACCAACTCCCCACAATGAATATAATCCTTATGGGCTGCAAACATATACTAATAAAATAAAAAAGAATGAATAGAGTTTGAAAGGACATAATGGACACAATTCTTTCAGGACTTAAGGACAATGTTGAAGACAAAGAGGACACTACTGAATTATTTTGAACACAAGAAAAAACTATTACACACAGCTCTTTTTATCTTTCAATCAAAAGACGTTCATGGAAAATTGTTTAAATTCTATAAGCTTTAGGGAGAAAAGAGAATGATGATATGGCCCCTGTTCTGAAATGCTTCAGTGTATTTTGGGAAAAATATCAAAACGGTCTTAGTTAAGTTGCTTAACAAGTCTACCCACAATTTACTCATTCATAAAACAATAATAATAACAATACCAGTTTTGTAATAACCATGCAGGAAAAACTGAAGTCTCAGTATTTGCCAAATACTAAGTACATTGTCTTAGTAACTTTGTATATACTAGTTCCTCCAAATGCTGAAAGACTAAATTCACCAGGAAGATGCACAGGTGGCAGAATGGAATTCTAAAATATAAGTTTCTCTGTGAAAAATTTCCTATCCCTCCTACTTTATCCCTTTATACTATCACTTACGTAATTCTCTTATAGCACAAATGAAAATGCATCTCTATTACTTGTTTGTGTTTTGTACCATTGTGAATAATTTGAGAGTGAAGCTGTGTTGCACTCATTTTTCTATCTCTAGAATCTATCATTTGGCCTTGTATCTAGTAATATTCAATAAATATTTATTTCCTGAATAAAGACCCATACATGTAAATTAACTGAAGGACACTGTATCAATATCTACAATGTTACATTGTGTATTTTAGGTTATAAAATGATCAGAAAAATAAAAATGATAATGATAGGTAACTGTAGCTAAGGAAGAACTTGCTGAGAAGTTGCAATCTGAAAATAAATGTGTATCATGGTGGTTAAGGCAGAGTTTCAACCTGACTAATTTGGGATCCACTCTAGGAATTGATAAAGTGTACTTCTAGGTTTGTCTGGATGAGTTAGGGAGGCATGCCCCTAAGGTCTGTATCTGGCTGCTGGTCCCTTCCCCTATAGTGCTGTTCCCCTGCTTTGCTTCCCAGAAGCCATGAACTAAATAGCTTTGCTCAAACATTCCCTTCTGCCACGATGTTTTGGCTTTGTAGGCAACTTTCCATGAACTGAATCTCCATAAAACATGAGCCAATGCTAACGTTCTTTAAGTTATGGGTATCCAGTATTGTGTCCCAACAACGAGAAGACTGACTACTACATTGTAATATGATGGATTTTCTAAAGGTAGGTACGTGTGTGTGTGTGTGTGTGTGTGTGTGTATGAGAGAGAGAGAGAGAGAGAGAGAGAGAGACATAAAAGACACAGTAATGCTTTGTGAAAGACAAAAGTTTATAAAGTTCAGGTCAAGTTGTATTAGCAAGGATGGAGAAATTGAAGTGAGATGAGACTGAAGAGACATTTCCTTTTGTTGTTGAGCTCAGAACACTATAGTAGATTCTCAAAATGGACACAAGCATCATACAGGACTCAAAGAACAAAACCAAATTTTCAGACCTTAAAATCAGCTAATTTTTATAGCAGAAAAGATCGTATTTCCATAGGTAAACAATTTCCTTCTTACAGTTGGTTGATCAGAACACACTGAAAAACTTTAGTTCTTACAATCCTCAAGACCCTTAGTTTCTATAAAATGAAATTCAATGTAAACAATTGAAAAAGATAACTTTACTAATTTTGGAGGAGTGCTAGGGATAGAACTTAGGGCCTTGTACTTGCTAGGCAAGTGCTCTACCACTGAGCGAAATACCCAACCCCTTTATTAATGTTTTATTTGCAGGCATGCTATCTATTTCAAAATATGCCAGATCTGAAATTTTTACTGCTCCTATTTGAAATTAAACAAAATGTCAGTTGCTTTCAGTGAACAAAGTTGTCCTGTTTCAGAATACACTTATATCACAAGAAGTAAGTTTAGTACTCAATTGTTCCCTGAAGAATCCTCTTCATAAATGGGCACACATTTCCTCCTGAATCTCCGTACTTGGTTCTGAATAAATTGTGAAAGAAAAATGTCTCATAATTATATAAAACACATGGTTACTTTCCCAGTGGGTGGAGTTTTCAAAAGGTTTGGTAGAAAATGGCCATCTCTCTTCATTTCATTCTATTTCCTTTGGGTAGTCAGTGTTTCCTATCTCAGAGAATATTTTGTTCCTACACATAAAAATTTTTGTTTTCATTGTATTTCCCACTTAGTGTTTTGAGTTAATAGCTTTTTACTGAGAACCACATGTACTTTAATCATGAAGCATACACCTAAGTCATGGAGGCTTTAACTCATTTTATTTTCATAAAAGCTAACTTCAGTCTCTATCCAATACAACTCAAAGATGCATTCAAAGTCAGAAATAAAGAATTCAAAGCACTTTAGGGATAGGATTTGAAGTGAGCTCTCTGTTGTAATATTTACTGCCTATGTGGCCTTAAGGATGATACCACTAATAGGCCCTTAGACTCTATTTGTGAAACGGGAACAACAACATGTACTACGACTCTACTGCTAATATTACTACTTGAAAGGGCTAAACTGAAAATTCCAAAGACAAAGAGAAACCTTGTCTAAGTAATTTTAAATCATTTAGACCATCCATCAGTAAGAGGCCAGAGATTGGTGGCAACACCTATAATCTCAGTTTCTCAGAAGGCTGACTCAACAGTATTGTGATTTCAAGATAAACCTACACAATTTAGCAAGACCATGTATCAAAGTAAAATTTTAAAAGGCTGAAGGTATGGATGAGTGGTAGAGCCTAACATGTGCAAGGCTTTGGGTTCATTCACCAATACTGCAAACAAGCAAACAAATACCATCAATAAGAGACCAGAGAAGTTTCTCAAGTAATAGTATAGTCTTCTCTAGGAGATAGTGTTTCATGAGCAAAGGAAGGAAATTATTTCAGAGGTAAATATAATGCAGTCAGAAAATGTTAAATTCTATTCTGCCTATTTCTATTCTTTCCTAGGATTCTGGAAAAAACATTTTAAAAGGATAGTATTAATCTTTGGCACTTGATAACATATTTTGTTCGTTGAAGAAACCATCAATGATATTAGGAAGAGTCTCATAAATGCTATTTCTAGGACCTGGCTTTCAGTCATGCCTCTCAACTTTCTGCCTGGGTAACTTTGGGTGAATTTCTTCCTCCCTTGATCATCAGTTTTGTCATCTGTAAAATTAAAATCAAAATTGTATGAGTATGACTTATCTATGCAGGGTACTGTTTGTCATTTCAAAAGGATTGGTAACCTTATTTTAACTCTTCAAATTAAATTGCTTCAAAGCTTTCTACTTTTAGGTTGTTGCATAGTCAGTACATTGTAGCATCAGCCCACAGTAAAACTGGCGTAATACCTAAGTATTAGCCCTCTTCAAAAGTCCTAACACAAACCAGATTTTCTTCCCCTAGATGCCATCCCAAATGAGCTAATATTCATAGCCTGTCCATCCTAACCAGCACCTATATGGATAATTCCTCCCATCCATAGTCGTTCGAGGTAGTCACTGGTCAGTCTTATTAATTTCAGAGGTACAGAGATCCAATTGGTATTTATTTATTTCAGTTGCCATTTTCTCAAATGGTCTTTCCGTAAAAGAAATATGTAGAAGGATATATAGAAGGGATACGTAGAATATCTGGTGAAAATGAGGGCTCAATCTGAGATTTTGACATTACCTGCAGTATGCCCTATTTTAATACTAAATGTGAAAGAAAAATTATTGGGTAGGAAATGGGTATGAAAATCATAATGAATAAATAAGTAAAATGTTATGCTGCTCTATTATGGCCTATGGAATATCATTGTTTGCACTCAACGATTAGTTAAAATAGTAAATAATTGTGACAGTGATGGTGATGATGAGGACAATGATGATGACTCATATTCATAAAGCCTAGCTGAGATACAAGGTGTGTTGCATTTTGTAAAATCCAAATTATTTATTTCTGCTACAAAAGTTTACTAAATCCATAAAATTCTATTAAATCACTTTGACTGATAAAACTTGATGCAGCACGATGATGATATGTGTTTTGGTTTAAAATGCTCATTTTTATTCTTGTTTTTTACTCATCAGCAACCAAACTGAATCTTTTGCCTTCAAAACATAAGACTTCTGCTAAGTTTTGAGTCTTCTGGAAAATTGATTTTGCTGTGCACATTGCTACCAGTGCCTCCTGGTGATGAATGACCCTGCTAGTAAAACACGATCTCTACTAAATCAACAAATAGTTGTTATAAAGGCTCCAGGTCAGCAATGGTGAACCTTTAAGAGCTTTCAGTGATACAAACAGCCCACTACGGCATGTGTGCCACAGGTTTGCCACCGCTGCTCTAAATCTTACTTTACTCTTACAACAAAAACTTCCATCTCCTTCTTATTAGTCCTTGTGAGAGTCAAATGACAGGGATAATTCCAATAAGCCCTCTTCTTTTCTTAACTACTCTAAGTTATTTCTTAAAAGTTTGAGAAGGGGGCTTGATGTTTGTGAAAGAATAGTGGCATTTAATATGAGACAGGTTGTATCTTATGGGATAAGACTATTCAAGTACCAGTAGGAAAGTCCTCAAATTAGGATTATGTTGTAAAGTTTGATGATTTATCTTTGATGATAAGAAGGAAACAAGAAATGGAGTGGAGAAAGAACAAGGAAAAAAAAGGAAAGAAAGGGAAAGTTTAATGCTCAAGGAGTACTACAGTCTGAATATTCATCTCCACTCTGAAACACAATGCCCAACAATAACAGATGGGCCATTAGGTGAAGCCTCCATAGGAAGCCTCCAGTGAAGTGCACTGGGATTAGTGCACTTACAAAAGAGGCTCCAGGGAGGCTCCTCATCCCTTTCATCGTGTGAGGACACAGAAATTGTCATCTACAAGAATTCAGCCCATGCCAGACATGAAATCCTTTGGCACATTTATCTTGGAGTTCCCGGCCTCCAGCACTGTGAGCAATAAACATACGGTTTTTTTTTATAAATTTCTAAGTCTGAGGAATTTTGTTATAGTACGTCAAATAGACCAAGACAAAGAGCATTTTGTGACTTTTACACTTGAATCTACATAAAGATGAGTCATTTTTTTTTGGACTCAGAGGAGAATAGCATTTCCTTGGGATGTGTTCTTTCTTAGTTGTGACCATATCAATGTTTCACTATAGTTTTGAGGTTATAGTATAAGAGAACCATCATTAAAATAATATTATTATAGTGAGTTTTAAAGCTTATTCTCGAACATGTCCACTCAATATTTATTCCCAGCATCTTTTCCAGTAATCAGTCTATTTCCTATTCTAGTTTTGTGTAGGCCAGTAATTCTTCGTAAGTGGTGTGAGGGATCTACAGGTGGATTTTTGTTAACAATGATATAACACAATCCTGGCAGGTTTCAGGCCTTAATTAGCAACAGAAATCTTCTTTCTTTATGTGGTGTTAGAAAAAGTAGCATAATTCTTCCCATTTCTTATGATAAGCAGCTTTTAAAAGAATGGGAGATGTATAATCTTCTTGATAATTTGTTGTATTCTGTTGGTCAGAATCTTGTTGAGAATTTTCGCATCTATGTCCATTAGGGAGATTGGCCTGTAGTTCTCTTTTTCAGTTGGGTCCTTTTCTGGTTTTAGTATCAGGGTAATGCTTGCTTCCAGGAATGATTTTGGAAGTACTGCTTCCTCTTCAATTTCATTAAGGAGTTTGAGGAATAATGATATTAGATTATCTTTGAATTTCTTGTAGAATTCAGCTGTGAAGCCATCAGGACCTGGGCTTTTCTTTGTTGGTAGGTTTTTAATTACCTCTTCAATTTCAATGGCTGATATTGGTTTATTAAGAGTTTGTATCTCTTCTTGGTTCAGTTTTGGTAATTTGTATGCTTCTAGGAATCTGTCCATTTCTTCCATGTTTTCCATCTTGTTTGAGTATAAGTTCATGAAGTAGGTGTTGATGATCCTTTGGATTTCTAATGGGTCAGTTGTGACTTCACCCTTTTCATTTTTTATTGCATGAATTTGGGTCTTTTCTTTCCTTTTTTTTTGATCAGGTTGGCTAGGGGATTATCTATTTTGTTTACAAAGGTCTAACATCTAGAATACACAAAGAACTCAAAAAAATTAAACCTCTCAAATTTAAAGACCCAATCCAAAAATGGGCAACTGAAATGAATAAACATTTCTCAGACAAAGAAATAAAAATGGCAAATAAATATATGAAAAAATGTTCAACATCACTAGTCATCCGAGAGATGCAAATCAAAACAATGTTAAGATTCCACCTCACTCCAGAAAGAACTGCGTATATGGAAAAATCAACCAATAACAAATGCTGGCGGGGCTGCAGGGAAAAAGGAACCCTCCTCCACTGTTGGTGGGAATGCAGACTGCTCC